>OMNN01101817.1:6444-25192 GCA_900302755.1 Chromis chromis
GGTCACCATACACGTGAGTTTAAAAACAACAGCCATTTTTAAATGTCAAATGATCGCACAGAGAGCAAGTTAGAGGCAGTAAAAAGTCCTGGTCTCACCCACGCATTGATATCTCTATTGGCTGCCGTGCGGTCAACTGTTTTGCTCTTTGCTGTCAATTGCAGATGCAGGGAGAGTCTTCTATCTTTCCTTAATTTCCCTGAGGAAACCATCCTAAGGGATTAATAAAGTTCTATCTATCTATCTATCTATCTATCTATCTATCTATCTATCTATCCATCTATCTAATTTTGTACAACTGCCTCCTATTTAAATGTTGTGTTAAATGGCCTTTGAGTTTTCTAGAACGCTTACACACATCTAAGCAAAAAAACAGGCTGCATGCAGTTTAAAGTCAAATATTACATAATAGGCATTGATGTAAGTCACAGCAAAATAATTCATTGTCCAAGTCTTTTTCCTTGACAATATACCAACATTTGCTGCCTCCAGCTTCTCAGTTGTGAGAAATTGTTGCTTGTCATATGATGGTAAATTTTTATATATTTTTCCTCTGTTCCAGTACTGTGCATGTATTACATGTTTCAGGCTCTTCAAACCAGACTGCACAGCTCACCTCTAACAGGAATGCTCGCACAGCTGAGTCCAACACCTGGTCGGTGACGCCGGCCTCATCCAATCGTATTCTCTCCTTAACTGAGCGGCTCCAGGTTGCCCTCATGGCCAAAAGGCGGGGAATCACTCGGGTCTCCTCTCCACAGCGCACAGCATTGTGGGCATCCAGCATGACACGCATCAGCGTGGTGCCGCTCCTGGGAAAGCCCCCGATGAAGATGATGGGCGTGTCTTCAGGGAAGTGTTCAGTCAGAGATAGGCTCTGATTGCCCGAGCCCAGGTTAAGCTCCATCCACCGGTAGCGATGGCTTTTTGGAGGACAGTCTATCCCGCTCATGCCCAAGTAGAGCAGGGAGGCTGAGCAGAGGAGCACGCAGCCCAGCAACAGGTTCGACCTGGAGCTCCTCATGGCTGTTTGTTGTTTTTGGGAGTCAGAAGGACATAAAATAATATTTAGGGGCAGCTGAGGTGGTTGGAATCACATGTGATTGTAGCCACGTCCTTGGTTTTAGTAAAGGTCAGTTAGACAAACAGAAACAAAGCTGTGAAGTGATGCTGAAGAAGGTGTGACAGAGCACAGGACAGTGGAGATATTCAGGTGCGGGTTGGGATAACTCCTCATTCCTCTGCAGCTGCTGAGCTCTGTTGTCGGAGAACAGGATCCAGGCCCACCACACTCCACAACCAGTCACGTGTCTTTTCCATGGTTCCGACCTAAAACATGAGAAGGACACTTTAGCAAAAGCTGCACCAGATCCAGTTGATAACCAAATAATGCAGCTTGATTTCACAACTTTCTAAATAATAAAAAGCATAAATTACCATGTTTTAATTTTCCAATAAATAACTCCTAACATTAGCTGCTTCCCTGCATAAGTGAGCTATTATCAGCGAGCAGGGTGTGATGGTGACCGTCCTTTTGCCAAGAACACTTGCACACACTTTCAGAGGGGCTGAAACGCATCCAGTTTGTGTTCTCAAAGCAGCTATTTTGCATTTTTTCTCTGGGGAGCCACTGACTGTTAAACCATATCAAAGTTCACTGCGGCATGCAACGCAGACACTCTCTCAGGCAATGTATCTGAAGCCACTAATTACAGCTCGCTCATGTTTTTATTCTCACTGACAGTTTCTGCCACAGTGAAATGAAAAGCAATTTGTTAGAGCTCACATTACTATTGACCAAGTGAGACATGCTGCTACTTCCCCATTTCTCTTCTGCAATGTGCACACGAGCAGTTTCAGCTACAGGCCCTGGACTGATTCCTCTTATTAGCACACAAACTAAAATACAAAAGCTTGTAAAAACCATTGGAACAGTCAAACGCTGACCTCAGCAACTCTAATGATTTCACTACTGTTTCTAAATACTGATTTCACTGCAGTTTTTAAGCTACTTGGAAACCCACTACACCACTGAAAGTAAGGCTTTTCACAGAAGCACATTTGAAATATGCCTCCCTGTCTCAAAGGTATTCTGGTGTCTTTCTTGTTCAGACTGGATGTGGAGGGAGCCTAACATCTGGATGCCACGTGGGGAGGGCTGTCCTCACTGGGCTGGACTAGCCTGCCTGAAAATATACTCTAAAGATCAAAGCAAAAGGAAAAACTGCTGGAAATGAGGACACCATGGCCCGGCTAGGACTCTTAGGTGCTGCTTTAAGCCATGTTAAGTCTGCTTGTATCCACAAGCTTTACATGCAATTCTAATGCATTTGATGCAGAGATTAAGCCACTTGGAGTTTGCAGAGAATTAGGGCAGTGCAAGATGAGAGGCCTGCTGCTTTTTTTCTCAACAGATTAAAAGGGCTGGATCACCCAAATTACAAAAAAAGCATATTTTCACTGTACCGCTGCGAAGAGCATCATTTTATTATTTATATAATTATCCTCGTAGTTTCAATTGTAGCATCTGGACTTGGTTGAGTTAGCTCAAAGACGTTTCACCTCTCATCCAAGAAGCTTCATCAAACTGACTGGTTGGGAGTTCCAGATTTTATAATCTTCAGGATCCATTAACATTATTGAAGCTCCAGTCTGATGGGTGAGTGTTGCCCCTCCCTCATTATGAGAGTCGTTAGGTCATTCCCTCTCACAATGGGGTTCGTTAGGGCCCTTTAGGTGAGAATGGGTTCTGGTCTTCCTGGGTAGAGAATGTAAAACTGCATTGTATACCAATGAGAGGTGATGTCTCAAGCCTCCCCTCTGTTTAAAGATGTTTTTTTCCAGTTTAACATTGATGGCTTCCTTCAACCCCTCTCAAACCATCTATCCTCCCTGGACGTAACAACCCTCATTGGCTCCATTTACACATGGCCACAAAGGGCCCTAACAAACCCCATTGTGAGAGGGAATGACCTAACGACTCGCATAATGAGATGAGGGACACACACACCCATCAGACTGGAGCTTCAATAATGTTAATGGATCCTGAAGAGTATAAAATCTGGAACTCCCAACCAGTCAGTTTGATGAAGCCTCTTGGATGAGAGGTGAAACATTTTTAGCTAACTCAACCAAGTCCAGATGCTACGATTGAAACTACGAGGATAACCACGACCTGGATGACTGAGAACCTTCAAATATTTATTTCATTGTTTTTTTCATTTTCATATCAATGGCAGGAATTCTTGCCCTGCCTGGCCAACAGTCTAAAGCCCAAACATATTCAGTATGTTTCACATTAGTCAAGGAAAAGAAGCAAACCTTTACGACCAAGAAGCAGGAAACCTGAGACTACGTCTGTCCATCGACTAACTGATTAGTTTCTTCATCTCAGCCTCACTTACCTCTGGTGTTAACCAGCAATGAAGATGGAGTCATTTTGGCGTTTGTGTTACTCAAAGCATGGAAAACATTTAGAAAATCCAAAGTATCTCCACACATACGGAGGATAATCCACAGAATTAACTGTGACATGTTTTCAGAGAGATTATTTTTTTCAAGAACATCAAACCTCTTCATACTGTGAACATTCAGGAAAGATAAGTGTTGTATTTACCTTCAAAGCTGTAAGTACCACAAACCATTTCACCTCCACTGCTCCGGACTGGAGGCAATAATCTCAGAGACACACATCTGAAATCCTAGCCAAATAAAACCTATCTGTGAGAGTAGACACCATTAGAGTTAAGTGATTAAAATGGAGAACAAAGTGGTTTCTGTAAAGACCAGCACTAAGCATCTACTCTGATAAGTCTGGACAGTGACCTGGAAAAGGCCACTGTGTTTATTCATCACGGACGAGTCAACAAACAAGTCTATAATAAGCAGAAAATAATGACCTGTGATCACAGTCTGTCTGTAGGGGACAGTTGAGGTGGCTGGCAAGAAAGCAGCACTTTGATCTCTGAGGAGAAAGTTGTCATGAAACCCAAAGCCAGATCTGACAGGAAAAACACCACCTACGTTTTCCCTAAACTCAGGTCATGCCTTAATTTATTACAGCCAAGAGTCTGTCCGTTCTCTGAGCTGTTCCCTTGAATGCTCCCCACTGAATCACGTATTTCTGCAAGAGTCATTATTGCTTTCTTTTTTCTATGCTGCAGGGATGGGCTTCCCTCAGTGGCAAAGAAAAATGAAATTAATTCAATGTAAAGTTACAGGGAGTAGTGAAGTCTTAGAGTGAGAGCAAGCCCCTCATTTCCCTGGATTCTAGCTGATGCACAACTGGTTCCTTGAATTCTCTACATTTAAGGCAAGACACTACAGGCAAAACCTTGTTAGCTCCACCAAGGAGGTCGAGGTAACAATGTTTTAGCCTGCGTTTGTTTGTTTGTTAGCAAGATAACTTGAAAAGTCAGATTTTAATGAAATTTTCAGGAAATGTTGATGATGGGACAAGGAACAGATGATTACATTTTGGTGATGTTCTGGATTACCAAAAAGGAGAAAATGCTGCTCGTGGAAATCACAATATGGGTGGAAATGAGCTGTTACCAGCCTGAGCCTGCTCCTGTAATTGCGGTGGCTTATGGGTAATGTAGTAGTAGTACATGTCCTGCCCGGCACTCGTGCTTGACTCTTTCACCGTGTCTGTATAAACGGATCCAGTTCACAAGGTTTACTGCCTCCCATGCTGCCTGTTTTGATAGCGGCCCAGAGGCTTGTTACCAGCACAAAACGAGCTAACACAGTAGAGTGGTTTACTGAGGTATACGCCACGGAGCTGAGAAGGTAACAGCTGCTTGGCGGAGGTCTGCTGGAGGTCTGCGCTCTCTGAGTGCTTTTCTAGTTTTTTTCATGCACTTGCAATTTTGATATTTTGCTGCCATATCACCTCTTCTTTTAGACTAATGGAAAGAAAACAAAGAAAATGCGACATCTGCAATGGCTATTAATCGATTACTTGTCAACTATTAAATAAATTGTCAACAATTTGGACAATCGATTCACCGCTATGAGTATTTTTTTAATTAAAAAGTTCAAAAATTGTCTAATTCCAGCTTCCTAAATTTGAAACTACAAATCTTTGGTTTCTGGACAAAACCAGACATTTGAGGATGTCATCTTGGGGTTTGGAAAACACATCAACAAAATCCCTGCTTCCTGACATTTACTAGACCAAACAACTAACTTATTAATTTACAAAATAATCAACAGATTATTTAACACTGAAAGTAATGTTAGTTGCCCCCTTTCAAAATACATATTTAAGTGATTTACTTCATTGCACTTTGACTGGAGGAAATCTATGCAAATTAAAGCAGATTTAATCAATTAATAGCATTTCTATGAACTTGGAATATAAGAATACGATTATTTAACAGTGAAGAAGGCAATTGGGGAAGTGTAATGGAGGTGTCTGTTGGTTAAAATAGTGGTGCCCAAAACAAAAAAAGTCCAGAGTTTTGCAATACATATCTGTAAAAGGCCCTTTTCAGTCATACTGAGAAAGAAATCTCCAATTCAGTAGTACTTACATATTGTTACACATCTCATTTTTATTCTGATGGATTTTTACAGAGGGGTTTGTTCATATATCACTCAGCTTGATTTACAGAGCAATGCATTCCTTTTTTCTGGCTGATGACAGTATTTTCTGCTTTATGGAGTGATAAAAAGAGACATCCATAAAAACCTTTGGATATGATGTGTTGGGAAAGAATTTTAAACTTGGCTTGTCAGATTTCTGTGCATGTAAATCAATGCATTTTTATATATTTAACACCTCATTTGCATCCTTGTATCATATTTCTGAAAACTTGCAGTAAAAAACAGTTTTGGTTTCAGTGTAAGTCATCAGCTGGGGAAGTTTCATGTTGACATCCGAGTTAAAACCTCCTCACCTGTAGTGTGTACCCCTTAATTGCTCCTCCTTCGTGCTTTACCTTGCTCCATGTGTTGTATTAGCTGTCTCTGCTACCTTTCTGCTGCAATGTTTCCCCTCAGTGTCCAACAATGTAGAGCTTCACGGTGAGTTCAGCAGCCTCATCATGAAGAGCCTTTTTTTTTGCCGCGTTGCACAAAATACGTGCACATTTATGTGTATAATATAAACAGGTCAAAGCTGTCACCCGTGTGTGTGTACGTGTGTGTGTAAATAGGATTACAGTACGGTAGCAGAGCGCAGGCCCGGCAGCCACCAACATCTGGCCTGCTTGACGATACAGCTCGTACTGCGAAAACGCACCGGAGGCAGGAAACCACCAGGTGAACGACCTGCTAGCGGCCAAACACACACCGTGACGGACCAGCGGCCACCATGACCGCCACACAGCCTGTCACCGCGCTATTTCACCGCCTCTACCTGCCGGGGACCGACTAATTCAGCTGCATGCGGGTAGTTTCTAAATTCACAGCCGTTAGAAATGGTGTTCACTCACCAGCGTCCGTGAAACTGCCGAAATCCGAGAAAAAAACACACATGAACCTTTGGTCCAAAACGCCGAAGCGAGAAGCTCCTCTGTCCCTCACAGGCACGTCGGTGCTTTCCCGTCTTATTCCGGAGGTAACAGCCGTGGTGTCCACAATATTTATTAATTTTCTACAGACTAAATTACTGAACGTTTGTCTTGACTCGCAGCGTAACTTTGCACCCTGAAGTCGAAGCTGCATCTGCCGTTGAGAGAGAGAAAAAAACACAGGGAGGACACGAGCGCAGCCAGGCAGAGAGAGCCGCCCTCTGATTGGTCCGCCGGCGTTCTGAATTCTAAATCACATCTGCTTGGGCGCTTCCTATTGGTCGACCGGTTAAAGGGCGATTCCGCAGCAGAAACAACTGCAAGCTAAAATGACTTTCCCTCATCGATTGGTATGCTCTCAGTAAAAGCCCACCGGGGAAATTTAATCACAGTGTGGGATTTAGTGGAGGTTAAAGCCGCCTCATTTAATTTACCCATCTTTTCATTAGTAACACATTTTGGTTACTCTTTCAGGGTTACGAGGATCTTCATGATAGATTGCAGGCCTCTGTGGAAGACCAAGTGTGACCAAATTACATGAGTGAGTCTGTCGAGCTGCAATAAATAAAAACACAACCTCCTGAGGTCATGGATAAGTAATGGCACATAAATAATCAATGAAATAAGTTCACTGAGCACATTAAGCAGGGGGGGTCTGGGGATCCCCTGTGGAGTGACTTTCCTGTCTTTAATCAAAAGCATTGTCTTATTTTGAGAACATGTTTTCTTCATTTTATGTACAGATTTAGCAGTGCTTTCCCTAAAACATTGTCCTCTCTCCTAAAAACTCCCTGCCCAGTGCAACTGTGCAGTGTGTAAAAAAAAAAAAAAAAAAAGGGAAAATCTTGTGGAAAGAGAGAGACTGAAAAATATGTTAAAAATGGTGCAATAGTGTAATGTTCAAAAACTGTAAAAATGGTGGAAAAGAGGTCAAACATCGGTAACATGACATTTTAGCTGATTTAAATACAGTTACACAGTTTGATTTTATAGTCACACATTGTAAGAGAGCAAATTACTGTTTCTTTGATGTGTAGGCCTACATTACGCACAGATTTGCCATATTTAGTTTAAGTCAACATGTAAATTAATACTTTTGTTCTGTGATTTTAGTAGATAAAACACCAAGGTGGTGCAGCCATGGGACTGCTTGAATGTTAGCCTATCTGTAATTTAACAATACAAGGAGAATCTGTAAAATCACAGCTGACAAACTGATTTACCATTATTCAATCCTTAATATACATACTTTTTCTTTCAAATAATTTGCACGTTGGTCTGTTAGGTTTTTTTCAGTGTACCTTCCAGCAGTCAAAGCAGGTAAAATGTAGCATTCCTTCGGCTGGGGACCCAAGAGCACAGATCTGAAAGCAGAAGTTTCACAAGTGCAGATGCAGTCTTACTGTGAGGAAACCAACTCAGATTGAAGCACAGGACATTTGTGTAAGCAGCAGTGTGACTAAGTGCAGACAAGGAGTTTTGAGCAGGAGCAGAGCAGATTTGCACCAAGCAGGGGTTATTTGAGAGAGAGTGCAGGGTTTTAAACTAAAGCATTACACATTTCGAACATAAAATGATAATGTTCTCAAATTGAAAGACCATACACTCCCGATAGGAGATTCCTAAGTCCTTCACTTCATTTCTTGCATTCTGATTAAATTTATGCACCACTTTGTGCCTTTTATGCATTAATTAATGGTGACAATGTATTTATTGATGTAAAGGAAAATACATCTCTTATATAGAAATGTTTTATTCTTGTTTTATTGAATCTGTTTTAACTTTCTCTTTTATCTGCTGGTTGGGGTCACTAACCCTGAAGAACAAGAGCAGGTTTGAGGGAAATGTAAGGGCAAGTAGTAAAGCCGCAGGGACGGACCTGAGAAATCTCTTAATACTTGACAGCGATAGAGTCAAAAAAGGCCCAGTGAGTCCTCGCTGACAGCAGTCATCCCTTCTTTGGTGGGTTTCCTTCTGGCCGCAGATACAGTCTGTGTAGGTGCAGGGTCAAGAGACCTAAAAAACTCATGTGTCTCTGCCACCACTGTCTTCTAAAACGGCACTATGTGATTTTATTTCATTTTATTATATGTTTTGTCTATGACTGAGGATGATTTTATTATTTTAATCTATGTTACTGTCTTTTGTGTGGTTTTAGAGCGTGGTGTAATTGTGTACCACTGTGGTGTGCTGCTGTAGGACAAATTGCCCGTCTGGGATAATAAAATTTACCTTGACCTTGAAAGGAAAAGACAAAATTCAGGCACCAGACAAACATTCAAAATATGTGGAATATAATGCAGTGAGGCTCTCATGCATTCTCTATTTCTTTCAAATAATTATTCTCCTGCAGATCAACTTTTCAAATGTCAAATTATCTCAGCTAAGTTAACACATATGTAGACATTATTTACACTCTTGTCATTTCGTGTGTTTTGTTTAAAGAATCTTTAAATGTGCATGTGGTGCCAATTTAAATCAATGATAAATGAACAAACTATATGTAATTCACTGCTGCTGCTTCACATATTCAGATGTAAATGCATTTGTTCTAAATATTGAGAGCTATGTATCCTTTGCATACCCCCCTCAAATCTAAATGTTATCATATGAAATAGTCCGAGTAATTCTGACGTGATGAATTAATATTTAAAAAGACAGACAATTTGTCTTTCCCATATGTTGATCCACAAAATCAGTTATTTATATTATTGTTAATAATAAATCCCCTTAGCTAGACTCATGTTGTCTATGCTATTAAAAAGACAGACTGGATGGACACTGCTAAGTCAACACTACGCCAATCTCTGTTGCTATATGCGATCGCACTGTGACCGAGTCTGAAGAAGTCACGGCCAGATAAACATTATGTTGGGCCTCATGGCAAAAATGAGCAGCAGTGTGTCTATTAACTGTGTTCAACCCAGTCTCTGTGCAATGTGAAGAGTTTCTCTGTGCTGCTACACCACCTTCCTTCATATCTGCTTTGAGGCAATACAGGATTTTGCAACATTTAAGCACAAAGCTAGACCTTGACACAGAGACTCCAACAATTCAGAGCCCCATTAAAACTACTATGGGCTTCAGTGTAATTCACAACCAGCCACGAGACCCTAAATGTGCAGGCAGAGGTGCTTCACTTGTCTCTCCTTTCTGTGGGGCCCTGGGTCAAGCCCACTGATAAGATATACTTAGCACATCACCACAACAAATAAATCCATCCTAAAATGTCTCACTTGGTCTGATTAGGAGCTAAAAAAAAAAGCAACATTTTCAATATATAAATACACAGAAGACAAGACCAGCAGTAAGCAAATCACCACATCTGAAGTTATAACCAGAAAAATCTGACTATTAATTGCAGTGTTGCAAAACTGTACTGTTTCACTGTGCCATTTCACAACTACACTGCTCTTTTCTCCTTTTTCACACAAAATCAGAGTCACTGGTTTATGATAGAAAGATTGAGGACCTTATCTGGATTCTGACTATGCAGGTAATTCAGCAGCTTTGTGCATGAGTTCATAGTAGATAAAAACTCTTCATTACATTACTGTACAGTTTATCATCTATGTGATTCCAGATTTACTATTTGTCTAATGTGTGTCTCTCCTGTGTTCACTTCCAAGCACAAGTGATGGCTGTGGGTCAGTATGATCAGCGGCTTTTCCTTTGCTTTAATATTCTGCCTTTACAAGGTAGCAAGTATAGAGGAAACTGATGTGATAAACCAACAGGATGTCAAAAAAAGAAAGGTGCAAGAGTCTAACCGGCACATCCTTCCTCTGCTTTGACACAGCAACCACAAAAACATGAGGTGATCTAGAGTCTGCAGCTGAAGTGTTTGTGTGGAAAGGTTGCAGTTTATATCAAGTGTAACCTCTTACAGACACATAACTGTGTCACAAAAAGGCATTGTCCTGCAGTAACGACTATAATAATAATACATATTTAACTAATTACAGCCACTAATGATTCTGACTGTGGACCTAAAAATGTTTTTACAGCAAACAACATGAACAATGTGTTGTGCTTAGAGCATCCAACAGGCACCTTTCTACCTTAGTGCTGCATCCACTGACCAACTAGAAGATGCAGAGAGAGCATGTGAGTTTCAGATTCACCATCAGTTCACAGTCTGTCTTACATATGAGGTCCTTGTTTAATATTTCTCTTAGCACATGAACAATTCAAGTAAAGCTCTGCAGCTCCTTCTGACAGCAGATGTGTCATTAACTTCCTTGCTGGTTGATCATGTTGTTTAAAATAACAGAAAGTTGCAGAAACAGTTCATTCAGTTCATTTTGTTACAGCGGGAAAAGATTTACATGTTTAAAAAGAAAAAGAACATCTGTACCCATGAATAAGAGTCAATGATCACCTCTTGGTTCCTCCTGTCCACAATCTTTCTTATTATACAGCCATTCTAATGATACTGTCTAACCTTATGTTCATGCAAGTTTAATTTGCACGACTGATATCCCAGTTTTAGAAGTCAGACAGCAGTAAAAGATGTTATTTCTTTGCACTGTGGAAAAACCTGATGACTAACATTAAGAAACCAAAAATAAACCAGCTTCATAGGGGACATAGGGTCCCTGCATAAACATTAAATGATGTGAAATACAAATTTGACAGGTCAGATGTAAAACTTCGATTCACTTTCCAAAACCATGAACTTATGGGTGTGTGCGTATTTGACCTGAATCCAGCTATACCTATACACCTAAACGTTATCTTAATGGGAGGCATCTCAAAGGGAATTTCAGCCACTGTGCATCCCGTCTGTCAGCATGTTGTTCAGTTCAAATAGTGACTCAAAACAGTGCAGGTAAAAGTCCAGTTCTGCAACAATTTCAGCCTTTCCTCTTTCAATGTACGGGTCAGTTCTGGCCCGTGACTGTGTCATGACTGTTCACCGCCTTCATCCATCTCTGCGTCTGCTGGAGCTGCGTTTTCTTGCTCCGGGTCACCGGGCAGAACGTCTGCGACTGTCTGGATGAGTTCCTCGATCTGCTCCTCTGATAACCGCTCTTCACTCTCTTCTACCAGCTGAACACAAAAAGGAAAATTGAGGCCATATTTATTGTTGTTTGTTGTTACAAGCAGTGCAACACTAGAGGCTCTTAAACTTTAACTGTTTCCATCTTCTTCCTTTTTGTGGTTTTTAGGCATTTTTCTGATGCTTTTCGTTGCTTTGTGCTGTATAATGCATTGTGCACTTTGTTTCTCTGCATAAGACACCTTAACCTGACCTGAAGGACCATTGTTCTGGAGCTTTGGATCATGTCACATGATTTTCATCAGAAGATGAAGTTTGCCAGTTTTTTAATTTTTCAGATTTATTTTTGGGCTTTTCATGCCTTTGTTAGAGAGGACAGTGGATAGAGTCAGAAACGGGAAGGAGAGAGTGGGGAAGGACATACGGCAAATGGTCGAGGTTGGACTGGAACCTGGGAGGTCTGCTATGCCTCTGCATATGGGACTCACGACATTACTGCTAGGCTATCAGCGCGCCCCTAGTTTGTCAGTTTTTATGGAATGAAAGATGTTTGACTTTCCAAAAGGGACAAGTCCTTAAAATGAAAACTGTAACATACAATATATACAGCTAAATGAAAACTCTACACACTGAGGAAAAATCATTTGATCATGTAATTCAAAGCATCAGAACAGCTACTAAATTAACCTTGAGGTAAGATTGTTTTGTCAACAGGTGTTTAAAAAGATCAAGAATAAATTTTGGGCCTCGATTTAACAGCACATCTTTTAGCACAACATCATTATGCTGTGGCAAAGAACCACTCAAACTGCATTTCTTTTACTCATAAGTTGTTGTACATTTTTCATGGGATTAATTTTCTTCCAAGAAAACCCTCTATATGTTGGGAGATTCAAATGGCAGCAAGAGATGAGTGGGAAATTTTAATTCATGCAACATGGCAGAAGATCCTTATGATTAAAATCACTTTCTAGAGATAAAATATGTTTTGAATCTGAATCCAGTCCAGGCTGCTGCAGCAACATTTTGCTTTTCCACTACAATCTATTGACGTTTCTGGTGATGGAGTGGATGTCCACAAACAACCAAATGCTATATGGCTGGTACATGTTATTTTCAGCTGTGAGTTGCGTCCCTATAAAATCATCAGTGACACAGATTCTGATTTTTTAAATGGGCCACCGATGTGCATTGATTTCACTAAATGGAACCAATGGAGCCTTGCACATTTCAAAAATGACTCCACACAGCTGGTCATTTGGAACAGTGTAAAACATTTAGTCGGTCAAGAGTGACATTTTGTCTGTGACTAAATAGATTCATCCCAGAACAAGGCAGGCATTATTCTCTAGTTTTCTCATCATAAAAAAATACCATGAAAAAAAACCTCATTTACAAGTCTGTTTCTCAGTCCCTCCCTACCCTCTGCAGTCTGCAGCACCCCAAACCCATTCATTTCTACTGAAGACTGAAATCTCCAGTATCAGGAGACAAACACATAGTTAATTCATTTTACTAAACTGACAGAAATTGCAGTTTGTAGGAAACATTATGCAAAAAGAAACAAGTAAGGAATTTGTAAGGACTATTTCGAGCTATAGATAAAGATGTATTTTGTACTGCCAGGTATGTACGTGTGTGGAACAGACTTTAATGCTCATGTTCATCATAATAAAAACATGTGTTTTTCATCTTAAATGTCACCTTGAAGTTTATGTAACAGAGAATAAATATCAGGCTCTAACAACGATGTTAGAAGGATCTGTTCATTCTTGATTTGGGATTTTTTTGTGGGATTAGTTGACAGTAAGGATAAAAAACAGAACATCAGCAGATTATTCTTTAAGTGAATCTTAATATACAGAACATTCATGTAAATGTAGACTGTCAATAAATGAGAAATACACATAGGTAAGTGGATGTGTAATACAAGCAATTAATGGCAGTAATATAGAAGACTTACTAGCTGCATTTCCACTGCAGTCTGTGGCCGATGGTTCAGTAGCTGCAGCTTTTCTGCCCTAATTGGGGGAAATATCAATGTGTATATTATGCACAGAGCAGTGTATGCAAGTCAAGTCACATCATTTATACAGGACATTCAAAACAACAGACGTGAAGCTAAATTGCTTTCCAATAGAGGAATAAGGCTGACAGTACAAATTTACATAACAAGTTTAAATATTCAAGTTAAGGCCCTGCAATATTATTTATTATCTAAGTGAACCTTATCAGTTTAAATATTAAGGTTAAGGCCCTACGATATTATATATAATACAAATTTACCTGACTAATTTAAATGAAGACCGTACACATAGATCATACGCATACAGTGTTCATCTGATGGTGTGCATCTTATGCAGTCTAAAAGATCCAAATGAAACATGGAAGATTGCATCTGTCAGATCTTACTGACTTTGTGAGTTTGTGAGGCATCATGGTGGTGAGGAACTCCTTGACGATCTCAGGACTCTGTCTGCTGCACGGCGTCTTCGACAGGTACTTCAGTGTCTGTGTGGAAAGACAGAAGAAACAGAACACGCTTTTGTAAGAGTGTAAATGTATTTAGGAGGTTTTATTCAGTGAAGAGAAGGAGAGGACGTGTGCCGACCTCATACATGATAGTATTGAGGTTCTGCTGTCCGACGCTGTGTTTGTTCTTCCCGCTGTCCTTCCTCTGTTCCTTCAGGTCTGTGAGGAGTTTAAACACCTGAGGAACACACAGATGAACAAATCAGTCATCTGTCTGACAAACCAATCTGTTGGCTGAGCAGCAAAAACATGTTAGTTAAAGCAGTGAAATAGAACATCTAATCTTACCTCATAGTTGCTGAGCATAGCGGCATTAGTATTTTTCCTGAGAAGAAAAATAAATAATGTTCAAACACGGAAATTCATTTTTGCTCAGATGTCACCAGAGCTGCCTCCAATTCCTAAATGAAGACTATTAAATGTGACTGAAAGTTCTAAATGCTGGTTTGTGGGCCCTTAAGCTTGAATTGTTTTGATTAGACATAATAAGTGTTTAGTATGACAGTTTACTTACAAACAAGGTATCATGTAGCTGGGCGAAGAGGGCAAAATAATGGTTACAGTGAAAATGTATTTAACTATATATATTTGATTTATTTGTATTTTCAGTGCCATCTATTTTGTAAAGCACATTAGGAAATTACATAAAGATTTACTGATGCAAAAGACTAATTAATTATTAGCTTCATCGCAGCTGCACAATATATTGTTTCAGCATCGCCATTACAGTGTGTGCAATAGTCACATCGCAGGTACTGCAATGTAAAGTAAGGCAAATTAAAACTTCTTGCTGCTTGATACAAAAAGATAACTCGCCACATTCTCCATGACTAATCTGCAGGAGAAGTCTGTCTGCTAGAACAACTGATTTACTCTGATTTAAAGGTTAATGGATGTACTGAGTGTTTCTTCAAAACTTTGTTTACAAGACAGAGTGTGTTGATATGCAGGCTCCATATGTGCACAGCAAAATGAGTGAGGAACAGGACAGAAACACTGAAAAGGAAGATTTGACTGTAAAAAGAAATGCATCTTCAGTTGTATTGAACTATTTTGGCAACAGAAAGCATATAGCTATTCTGTCGGCAGTGTCTTCCAATTGTTGCAGCTACACAAGGCAGCAAAACTAATTTATTTAATCATTAAAATCAGCTCCACAAATGCATTCAAGTAACCTGGGGAAATTTCCAGTATTTTTTTCATATTATAAGATATACTGAAGAAAAACAAAGAACCGCAATGTCAGCCTTTCCAACATTGTGCAGCCCTGATTTTTAGGACTCTTTTTTCCATTTTATGATTTTTTTTTTATGTTAAAAGGCAAAATCTTCTCAACATTGTCAATTACCAGCACAGAAACATGAAAAAAAAAAAACTGGGTGCCAACATTTTTTGACTATAAATAATTTATAAATGATCAAAATCAAGAACTTTTAAAAAAAAAAAATCTATGAATAACTGATTAATCAACTAATTGTAAACATACTCTTATTATTCTTTTTTTTAATATATCTCAGTGGTGACAGTTTATAGTTGACAATGCTGCCTTTCAAGTAGAATATAAGCACACTGAGGGTATGGTTTAAATAATATAACATTAAATCCACAAACACAGTGGTCCAGTATTGTATTGACAGCTTTTCTCAGTGTCAAAAAAGACCAAATACTGATTAAATAAACAGATTATCGCATCTAGTGGTTTAACTGCTTCATTTACGCTATGTGATGACATGTGTTGTAAATATGCGCTATATAAATAAAATTGAATTGAATTGAATTTACATTCAGAACGGGTCGGTGCTGTCCTATTCATTTTCAAACAGACCACATACAGTACACATATCCACATAGTAGAAAATGTGCTCAAGCCCTGTTGTCACTTCACTCCGTTTCACACAGACCCATCAATAAATTAACCTTAAACTGAGAACAACGTGAAGTTTGTCTGCAGCTGAAATAAACAATATACAACATCCGATTTACAAAGATAGTGGGTAAAATCCTGCAGTAATATATCGTATTCTTAAAATCTTACACTTCCATTTTGCCTGGCACTTCGGTCCGTTGCAAAACTGTCCGTGTAGAAACGGCTGGCCGGCTCAAAGGTTCCGCCGATGAAACTTCTAGTAGGTATAAACTTGAGAGTAGCTAGAGATGGCTGGTTGGTTAGTTAACCCACAGCAGTTCTCTAATTGAATCTTCCGGTTAAACTTCAGGAAAGAAGCAGACATCACTTTGCTCTGAATCCACCTCCAAGCAGTTAATCTGACGTCAACCATCAGGCTGTTTGAGTGCTGCAGTGCTAAACTATTTCAGTTTTATTTTTGGAAATATTAAATCATTTTAGGTTCATTTGTATTCACCATCATGCTGTCTTTTATTTTCTAAAATGGCTAAATGAGTCCCCCTCCACTGTTATGTTTGGGTTGTGCTGCCCTCTCCTGTTCAGGCTTCTTTGTCATTTTAGAAGTGCTGTTTTTGCCTTAATGTGAACGACAATGAAGAAACAACAGAACATTTCAAGGAGGCCTGTAAAGATCCAACTTAAAGACTAAGCATCAGATTGAGAAAATATCTCCACCTGATGATCTCACTGCAGAGAAGCCCAAAACAGAAATGGGAACTTGGAGACATAGCAATCTATTAAATACTGAATGAATAAGAAATCTATACACCAAAATAAATGCACAAGTCCTGTATTTCAATATGTGATAATGATCTACAAAAAACACTCAAATAATGTATATTATACATTAAAAAAAACATCTGCTTTAACATGGAGGTAAATTATTGTTTCATGGTTCAACATCTCAAGGGAAATTGAGACACGTCTAATTAATTACAAAATAATAATTAGGATTTATTGGACTCCAAGTAAAATGGCAAGATTGGGACTTAGAAGCTCTGACTTATGTTGGAGATACAATGGCGATACAACCCGTGGCACTCTCTTACACATGTTGTACTCATGCCCTATGATAGATCTGCTATCGTCCAAGATTGTTTACCTTACCTTATATTTCTTTAGGTGTCTAGTGTAGTTTGAGGTATGCTGATTTGCGTAGAATAGAGTGATGTATTACTTAATATTGACTATACATTGTTTACAGTATATGTTTAGCATCTACATACCCACAAAGTTTATATGGATACTTGTGTAGGTAATGAATGTATAAACAAGTCATATGATATGATGCTCTGTCTTTGTGTCATGTTCATGTTTTGTTCTATTTACAGAATGTTATGTCATCTTATTGGTCCCATATGTATGTATGTCTGGTCGTTAAAAAAGAGAAAAACTTAATAAAAAGATTTTTTTAAATTTTTTTTTTAAAGCATCTGCTTTGTGTGGCAAAGAGCAGTTAATACTATTTGCAAACACTTTTAGTTTCTAGATGAGAGAAAATACGGTGCAAAGTGATCATTTCGAACCCAGTCAGCTATGTGATGATCAGCCGCTCCGATGACTAAATATTACCAGAAAATGTTATTTTAATTGCCTGACATCAGATGATACATTTATTTTAAGATACCTGTCTAATGGCCAAAATTCCAAGTCCAAGTTTTATCAGGAATTATATAAATGCTGAACAACTGTGCATTACAGATTTGACATTTTAGCATAGCATTTTGTTCCTGCGTTGCATTAAAAAGCAGACAACTTAAATCCAAGAATAAAAAACATTTAATAAATACAGTGACATCATATAACAACATTCATAATCAACACATTACACACAATATGACAAAACAGTATTATATTCAATTTCTGTCAATTGCTCTTCAATGTAGACAGAAAAAGCTGAAACCACAGCCTCAAAAGTCTCATAAAATTACAATATTTGTATTTTTATCATGAAGATTTCTGCTAAGAGCTCCATAAATGTGGTTCCCAACACATTTACTAAACCAGATAGTCAGTGTTGTCTGGTGAACAAATCATGGAACAAAGACCCCAACATGATATATGAATTTCCATTTCAGTTTCTATAACAGTACAGTATTATAGTACATTGGTGGGAGTTTATAAGTTTTACTTTTTCCCACTCCTTTTCCAGTTTGTACATGTAATACACAAATAGTATGTATGGCAAGCTGCTATGAGCAATTGTACATAATGGTGCAAATTGTAAACATGTATTTGGTATAATGTACTTGAAACACGAACTCGAAATAAATAAACAATCAATCAATATTACAACTCCAGATTCAAATACATTACAGACATCTACTGCATGTCTGACGCCAAGAAAAACTAAACACAATACATATGTATGAAACCAAGTCTTAAAATGGCAAAAAACATTATCCCAAACCTGATTTTTCCACTTAAAACAATAATATCAAGTTTTATATCTGACCTTTATCGTGATTCCTTCATTACCTCCGCCAAGCGCAAAGCACGAAGCGGAGGTTATGTTTTTGCCTCCATCCGTCCGTCCGTCCGTCCGTCCGTCTGTCCGTCTGTCTGTCTGTCTGTCTGTCTGTCTGTCTGTCTGTCTGTCTGTCAGCAAGATAACTTGAAAAGTTATGAATGGATTTTGATGAAATTTTCAAGAAATGTTGATAATGGGCCAAGGAACAGGTGATTAAATTTTGGTGCCCCCCCCAAAGTATATTCGTCATTAATTGGACCCCAACATTCATCGCAGCGGCTCACTTTTTACATTTTAGCGCCTCGCACCCCACCCTACCC
>OMNN01101817.1:25212-42882 GCA_900302755.1 Chromis chromis
AGTTTTATATCTGACCTTTATCGTGATTCCATCATTACCTCCGCCAAGCGCAAAGCACGAAGCGGAGGTTATGTTTTTGCCTCCATCCGTCCGTCCGTCTGTCCGTCTGTCTGTCTGTCTGTCTGTCTGTCTGTCTGTCAGCAAGATAACTTGAAAAGTTATGAATGGATTTTGATGAAATTTTCAAGAAATGTTGATAATGGGCCAAGGAACAGGTGATTAAATTTTGGTGCTATAAATCAGTGGCTGTAGGGTTTTGATTTTCCCGCCACAAACAGCGTCCTCCTATAGTCTATGATCCTCCCACACGGTGACGTTCTGCTACGTAACAACAGAGAAGACGCTCCGCTGACGTTTTTAAAGCGACACCAACAGCTTCCCTAAAAACTGCCTCGTTTTCGTCCCACGTCTCAGCACTGACCGTCTCCTCAGCCACAACATCTGACCAGACCAAACTGCTGCAGACACCCACCGTCGATTCAAATGGCCAATGCCGAGGTAAGGTTAAAGTGTAGCTGCAGAAGCTACAACCATGGTGTTGTTGTTTTAGCCCCCAGCTGGACGCTAACAAAACAAGCTGTCAAACTGGGCTCCCCTCACGTTTTGACCCTCTGCCCAACAGGGAAGTAAACTTTGGGGAGGTCGTTTTGTGGGAGACACTGACCCTATCATGGAGAAGTTTAATGCATCCATCGCTTATGACCAGAGGATGTGGGACGCAGACATACGTGGCAGCAAGGCTTATGTTAAAGCTCTGGAAAAGGCAAAGCTGGTCAGCACAGAGGAGATGGAGCAGATCTTAAATGGGATGGATCAGGTAAAGTCACACACATAAAGCTACATTCAGGGAAAACTAACTACAGTCAGTGGAAGTTTACTGGAGTCCACATTAGAGGTCCAAGCTGACTCCAGTTCTCACACTTTCATACATTGTGGTTTTTGTATCAGTGCCTGCTGGTTAATAGATGGCGGCTGAAAATGTGCCATGGTGCAGGATTCCTCTGTATTCTGCTGAGTGTTGTGAACAATAGTATCATCATGTGACAGGTGTCAGCTGCCAAACAGCCTCTGTTTTCAGGGTGTCCTCCCCATCCTGGTGTTTTGCTTTGTCAGTGCAAGTGACATTAGGTAAACAACACAGTGCAGACAAACAAATTATGCTGTTTTCATGTAAAAATCAACAAATGTGGCTAAATTGGTGTAGACTTTCGTGTGCTCATACATCTGCAATGTATATAGCAAAGCAAAATTTACAAAAAACATTGCATTGTATGTGCAGTATTTTAGCCCACTTTGTGACACAGTACTCTTTTTCCCCACCAGATTCATAAAGAGTGGTCTCAAGGTGCTTTTGTGATCAAACCTGGAGATGAAGACATTCATACTGCTAATGAGCGCAGGCTAAAGGTGAGCTTCTTTGTGCTTTATGAGAACCAGATTTCATTTGTTTATTTTGCCATGTGAAATTAGAGTAACATTCTGATTAGTGATTAGTTATGGTAACATTATTCTAGTAAAATATTGTACTGTATCAATATCAGACAAGGTATTTCAAATAACATGAATAACTCTGGTGATTTTCTATATTTTTCTTACAGTCGATAAATCCCTTAAAAAGAACAACACTGAAATGATCCTACTAAACTGTTCGACTGGTGTACCCTAAACCTGATTATTCCTCTGTGATATAAAACCAGAAGCATTTGTTTTCCAAGGCATTTGTTGACAGTAAAGAAAAGTAGAATGAGACCAGTCCTATCTTAATATGTGCCAACATCACAGGGAGCATTTAAGTTAAAAATCTACCAGAAACAAGATTTATTTTTTTATTGTTTCAGTTATGGGTTATAAAACACTGTTCTCCTCCAGCTTTGACAGCTTGCTGAGGGCTGTGATGATGAGAGATGTCACAGTCGCTTTGCTGCCTGTTTTCTCAGGAGCTGATTGGAGCGCCGGCAGGGAAGCTGCACACTGGTAGAAGCAGAAATGACCAGGTTTGTTTTAAGTTAAGACTTAATTGCTGTTGAGAGTTGGAGCCTCTGATTTATTTCATAGTAGGAATTAGTTGAGAAAGTGTTATCAGACTGTGTCCTGTGTGTTTTGGTTGACCAGGTGGTGACTGACATGAGGCTGTGGCTGCGAGATGCCATCACAACCCTGATGGACAACACACTGCAGTTAATATCTACCATGGTTGAGCGGGCAGCAGCGTAAGACAAACACACTCTGGCTTACAAAACCACACTCTCCTTCCTGTAAGCGTGGTTTTAAAGACTTTCTAAGACTTCTGTCACTTATTTTCTAAACCTCAGAGAAATTGACGTCCTTTTTCCTGGTTACACTCACATGCAGAGGGCTCAACCAATCAGATGGAGCCACTGGATTCTAAGGTGACCTCTATGAAATGAGAGCCGTGCACATCTCCTGCCTTTCATGTTGCATAGTGTGTTGTTAATGTTGTACCTTCTCTTTTGTCAGTCATGCTGTTGCTCTTAGCCGAGATGTGGAACGACTTCTGGAGATCAAGAAGAGAGTTAACGTCTTACCTCTCGGCAGGTACGTTGTGA
Source organism: Chromis chromis (assembly GCA_900302755.1). Taxonomy (NCBI): domain Eukaryota; kingdom Metazoa; phylum Chordata; class Actinopteri; family Pomacentridae; genus Chromis; species Chromis chromis. The sequence goes on from OMNN01101817.1 coordinate 27,780, forward strand.
ACACTGAGAATGTATCTCAGTCACAGATGTGGTCAAGTATTTACAATGATTCCTGTTGTTTTCAGTGGAGCCATCGCTGGAACACCATTTGACATCGACAGGGAGCTCCTGCAGAAAGGTCAGGCCATGTAGCTTTTTGGCACTTTTTTAAAATGCTACATTTACCTGTGTCTTCTTTCTTTGTGACTTAAACTACACCATTTCTCCTTCTCTGGGTCTGTAGAGTTGGCGTTTGATGGCATCAGTCTAAACAGCTTGGATGCCACAGGTCAAAGAGACTTTGTAGGTACGTAAACTGCCCATGTCAGTCAGCTGTCGTACATACACGGATCCAACCAGCAGATATACATTACAATTAAATAACCTTTTCTTTGCTCTCTATGCTTCACTGAGTATTTTCTTATTTGTGCATCTGCTTCTTTAGTGGAGTTCTTGTTCTGGGCTTCGTTGTGTTTGACCCACCTCAGTAAGATGGCTGAGGACCTGATGCTGTACAGCACTAAAGAGTTCTCATTCATCACACTGTCGGATGCCTACAGGTCAGATTGCGTTTTTATTAAGTGATTCTAAATGACATTTTCTAACAGTGTTACAGTGTTAAGACTTTAAAGCTCAGTATTAATTCAGGAAACAGGAAACAGAAGAAGATACAGAAGAAACTAAAAGAACTGAGCAACCTTGGCAAGGGCTTAGTTATTACAGCCAGACAACTTTGTTGGAGATTCTCTGAAAGGGCAAGATTTGTTGGTTGATTAGAACAAAGCCACGGTCAGCAGTCAGCAGCTACTGATAGGTGTGAGAGGAGGGACAAACTAAGAACCGGTGAGAGGGTGCTGGGGGATGTGCTGGCAGAAGTCTGATCTGCGGCGCATCCAACCAGGACAGCACACCTTCAGAGTCCCGGTAGCACCCGTGAGCTGCTTTGGATTCAGGAGGTGGTCATAATGTTTTGTCTCATTATTGAATATAATATAACTAATTGATATATACAATATCTGGATTAAACATAATGGTTAGTGATCTGACACATGTGGAGCCTCACATGTTTTACTTAGGACTGGAAAAAGGCCCATGTGTTTGTTTAAGGACTTGATTGATGATGGATCTTTGCATAAAATTTAAACTATAAATGATGGAAAAAAATTGTACATGTTCCACACTGTTTCGTATTGAAGAGAAATGAAAAAATAAGTCTTGACCATCCGAGCTGTCAGTTCAATCTCATCATACGCTTCTCTTCTTCTCATCTTTATTTGCGTGCAGCACCGGCAGCAGTCTGATGCCCCAGAAGAAGAACGCCGACAGTCTGGAGCTGATCAGGAGTAAAGCAGGGCGTGTCTTTGGCAGAGTAAGACCTCCGACTGAAGATATGCTTTTGTTAAATCATTGTTTCATTGAAGGGATCTCTCTAATGTTTAGTGCAAGTGCAGACCACATTTCCCATACATCCTGTTGCTTCCTGTTGTAACAAAGTTGCTTCTTTGCTTTTTACATTTAAATTTTTTTTATTACAGACTTTTCTCTTGTTACACCATCAAATAGAAGCATTTCTCTGCAAAACCAGCACCCTCTTGTGCTATAAAACTATCACTAGTTTTCCTACGCAATCAAACACACAGAGTAAAAGTCAGAATGAATGACTGAGTGAAGAGAAAGTGTTATTTAAGAGCAAGCCAGTTCACTGAAGGCTTTACTAGGCAGACCTTTGTGGATTAACCGTTTGACCTTTCAGGAGCAGAGCAGCACATTCAAACTCACTGCTCTCTGACACACTTGACTGCTTTTTTGGTACTTAGCGTTACTCGTTGCACTTTTCACATCAGACTCACCTATTACTTAATGAACTCTGTATTTCAGTGTGCAGGATTCATGATGACACTGAAGGGCCTGCCCAGCACCTACAACAAGGACCTGCAGGTATAAAAGAGCATCTTTGTGCACTTCATGGGAAGGTCTTTTCTACTTATTTCTAATTTCCTGCTGTCTCTGTCCTCCTCATCACTCTTCAGGAGGACAAGGAGGCCATGTTTGACTGCTATGATACTGTTCAGGCGGTGCTGCAGGTGACAACTGGAGTCATGTCAACTCTGAAGGTGAGAGATCGAGTTCACTGCTCCTAAAATTGTGGAATGAAATTTTAACTTCTAAAAGCTGATGACTTGTCTGCAATGTGTATACCTAATATTGCTTGCTTTTTCTTAAAAACCTTGACCTCTGTAAAAAAAAAATATGCGTAAAAATTGGAACCGACTTGTTTTGTTTTCAGAGCACACATAATGTAGAAACCTTCCATGTTTGTTCACAGAAAGTATACGTGGATTTATGATGGTTCTCCTGGAAACTTCCCCGCACCTGTTCTCTCTGTTAAAGTGATATACAGTATATCTATCATCAATCAACAGTAACCCTTCATTTCAAGCACAGGATACAGTGTTTTCTGATGCTGCTGGTTAAAGATTTGGAAGTGGCTTTGACTTGTTATGCTCCCCATGTGCAAAGCAGCATGGGCAAGATTTAGCAACATACAGAAGTGCAGTAAATGTTAACAGGTAGGTTCCTGAGTTGAAGCTACATTTCGGTGAAAACTGGAAGTTGCAGGTCATAGTAAATATGATTTGTAGAAGAGAGACGAGAAAAAACACGACATGCTTTGTTTTTTTGGGGGGGTTTTTGCGTCATTTAGGAAAAGTAATGCTGTAAAACATCAGTTTTTGACCTTCAGGGTTTGTTTTCTTTGGTTCTTCTTGTGTTTCAGATTAACCAGACTGTGATGGAAGCTGCCCTCAGTCCAGACATGTTGGCTACTGATCTGGCCTACTTCCTTGTGAGGAAGGGGGTAAGTAGTGCATACAGTAGATACGTTATCATCTAGATGTACGTAAAGGATGCCTTTACAAAGAAAATCAGTTCAAAAGAAATCTGTTTTCAGAAATGAATTAGTACAGTGTGAATCCTTCTAAGAGACTTATCATGACAGATTTATTTATCTCAGCATCTCATATGTAATTCTGGTAACTCCTCATCCAATGTGGCACTATACATATTTTTATTTACTTATTATGGCAGTATTTATTTTTTATGAATTACTTGTTGCTGCTGTTCTCACACACAGTGCAGTTTCTGTCTGCCACCTGTATTGCTTTGTATTTTTTTGAGCTTTCAGGTGAAAGGAAATGTCACATGCGGATTGTACAGTAGAGAAAGAAGAGACACTGCAGTAGTGTTGTTTAGATAACACCAAGTAGAAATCTACTTGACTATTTATTGTTTCTGACTTCTTATGTCTCTACCCTCCATGCCACAGAGGAAAAAAAATTGATGGGTAAAAACAATTTTACAGGGCGCATGGCTATTATCAGGACACAAGTAAAAATATTGATATGGTTTATATGCTTTACAGTGAGCTGTGTGTTATTCTGTGTTGCAGGTACCATTCAGAGAGGCCCATGGTATGTCTGGAAAAGCTGTGTTTACAGCTGAATCCAAAAACATTGCCCTGAATCAACTCACCGTGGAAGACCTGAGTGCTGTCAGGTAACTGTCTTCTCATTGTCACACCGATACTCACAACCTAAAAGCCTACAACCTTGAAAACTGCTGTTTATTGTAGGAGGACTAGTATTAGTCCCTCCCCAGCGATTTAACCTCTTGATTTGATGATGATCAATTCTCTCTCCATTTCTCTTCTCTGTGTCTGTTCTGTGATTTTAGCCCGCTGTTTGGGAACGATATATCCTCAGTGTGGGACTACAGGAGCAGTGTGGAGCAGTATAGCGCCCCTGGTGGCACAGCCAAGAGTAGCGTCGCTGCACAGGTGGAACACCTGAGGACCTGGCTGAAGAAACAAGCGCAGTGACTTCCACCCAATTTCACCTTAAAACTCTGAATCAGGTTTACTGCTATAGTGTGTCCTGCTTAGGTCAAAGGGAAATACATACAACTTAAAAAACCACATTGCCTTTCAAACATTTTGCTGTCTTCTCTTCAAATAAGTATGACATACCAGCTGCTTGTGTGTAACCTTGGGATGTTTCTGTTGATCATGTAGAAATCTGTTACAAAGGACCTGACCATTGTGAAATTGCTGCCAAAATAATAAACAGTATTGTTAGAGCCTGATCTGACTGATTTCTACCACAAAGGAACCTGTGGTACAGCAGAGACAAAAACAGATGTGTTATCAAAGTCAGGAAAATGGTTTAATGTTACTTTATCGGCCCAAACTTACAACTTGAGCAGTAAAATATGTGTGGTATGGTAGCTGTCTAAACTTAATAACATATATTCTATCAGTGTTAAAGTTTCACATGTTGTCTTTGTCACACAAAAAAGATACACATATGTCTTGGGGGCAGGAGCTGTAAAGGTTAGGAAGGGCACTTTTATTTCTATGTGTAACATTTAGATGCAAGTTGTGGGCAACGTCTTTATAGGTGTTTATACAGAAACGTTATGTAAAAATGCAAAACAAAATCATTGATCATGTTCCATATTAAAACGGTAGGATACATAAAAACCCAAATTAGAGTATTCCTAATGCAAAAATAAGTATCATAATCCTACAGGGGTTCAGATAAAGCCACTGATTTGTACAGTCTATTGTTTTTAATTGTGAATGTGATGCCACGATTCTCCCCAGTTTTAATTTCATAAATGTAGAAATATATATAAATGAATGCATTAAACTCTTAATGAGGATCATATCATTAGCATTACATTTAGAACCCATTTGGTTTTCCCACAAATAAACAAATGTACAGTACATTTAGGACATGCCTTAAGGCCGACACACACTACAGGATAATTGGGCCGATTTTTGTCCCGATCTCCCTCTTACGATCAAGGCCAGCAAAGGCCCGATGGTCGGATGTTTGCAAACAACATTGTGTCTGATTCTTCTGTGGTGTGGGGTGTGTTGCGAGTGATTTTGTCCGGTCCGATCCGCTTGGAAGGAGAGATCGTAGATAATGAACATGTTTAATATTCACGACTAGAAATCCTGTGGTGTGTGAAGTTCTCTGAGAGGAGCTGAGCAGCACAGTGTTGTAACGTCACGTGTACCGGAACAATAGTCAATCAAGACGCGAGCTGAATCAGCTGACTGACGGAGGAGGAAGTAAATACTATAATAAATATACAGTAAATACTTATTTTTATGTATTTATTAATATTTATTGCCCCTGAACTCTTGTTGCCTCATTTATCAAAACTTAATTGACAGAAATATTCAATATGTGTTGTGTATTTTTCACTCAACAGGTCTGATCTATGTGAGACATCACCTTGACCAGATGCCAGAGGCTGGGGTGGAGCAAGTCAGGCATTCATCAGATGAAGAAGACTTCTCCTCAATGAAGTCCAAAAGGCCACAAGGTATAGGGGAGCTGGATGGGTACGTTGTCTGTGTCTCAGCCAAGATTAGAGATGTTCCGATACCATTTTCCCCTCCCGATACCAATTCCGATACTTGTGCTCTGGGTATCGGCCGATACCGAGTACCGATCCGATACCAGTATGTTGCAAAAAAATATCCTACCATGCCTGCATGACTGTGATATGATTATCATTGTGGTAAGGCCTGGCTCAGGTTAAACCCTTTGTAAAACACCAATAAATACAGCAAATTCCCAGTTGTGGCCTGTTGAGGGGCAATAAATATCAAAAGTATTAATTATATATTTATTGTAGTATTTACTTCCTCCTCCGTCAGTCAGCTGAATCAGCTCGTGTCTTGATTGGCTATTGTTCCGGTACACGTGACGTCACACACTGTGCTGCTCGGCTCCTCAGAGCACCACACACACTGCAGGATTTATAGTCGCGAATATTAAACATGTTCATATATCATACAGCCCACATTCATTTGTTTACACTGAAGTCACGTTTGACTACGGGAGACCTGGAATATTGAGCGTGAAGAACCTGATACTCTGCTGAACAATCAGTTCAGTGGTGAGCTCCGTAGTGCACACCACACACTATAAGATCAGAAGAGAGAAATCTTGTGCGATCTATCTTTGTTGATCATCAAGTGTGTGGTCTCTGAATGTGTGAAGGTTTGAAGAGTCCTGTAGTGTGTCCCAGGCATTAGTCGTCTCGTCTGACCAGCACAGAGAACAATATACATAACAAGTAAAGACAAAGTAATAGAATCCCCCAGGTTGTTAAAAAAGAAGGAAAGAAATATTCTAAATGCCTAAAACTACATTTTTATTCATCAAGTGTTTTGTGGAGAAATACATCTAAGAAAAAGCAGATTAGAGTTAATATGAAGCAGTAATGTATGGAAGTAAAATACTGACCCCTAATGAGAACAAAAATAAGGAAAATTAAAAATAAAGGTAAAGATGTCTACTCCTTACGTGCTACAGAAACTAATTTTAATTCAAAAATAATAACAGAGTCAGTGTTGGAGCAACAAGATTTGGGTCTACAGCCATGTTTGCAGCTGTGAGCGGCTGTATTCTGGCTCCTAGTGCTAAATGCTAACATCAGCATGCTAACATGCACTAAGAAAGTTGATGTGCTGATATTTAGCAATAATAATGTTACCATGTTCACCATTGCAGCATGTTAGTATGCTGATTAGCACTAAACACAAGGTACAGCTGAAACTGATGAGAAAGTCAATAGACAAGTTGATATTTTGACTTGATGACAGCGCTAAATTCTAAGTAAGAAGGTCAGCAAAGTTATTACGGTTCTTCCTCAGAGGAATTTGAATGTCTGTAACAAATTCCATGGCAAGCCATCCAATAGTTGTTGAGATATTTCACTTAAATTAGCCAATGTGAACTATGTGGTGGCGCTACAGGGGATCACAAAAGTCAGTAGGATAGTAGGACATATCATCACATTGCCAGTTAATTTGTCAAGTGCTAATTTTAAATAGATGTACAATCTAAGTGAAAATTAGGTGTAGATAATATACCAATACAAGCACATTGAGGCCTCAAACGGTAACAGTGGGAATGTTTTTTTTTTTTTAGACGGTAGTTGGAATTAATGGTCAATGTGTTTGAGGCTGTTTAAAGTGGGTGTAACATTAACTATATGTAAGAGTTGTGTTTGTGCAGTGAACTGACACGATCAAAGGTAACTCCTAATTTCCCACTGTGACGCTTCGTGCAAATGTGCTCAGGTTTTACCAGAGTGACGATTTCTTTTGACGTTGATGTTTCACTTGCACAAATATAAAAGTTGCCATTAAACATACAGGAGCTTTTGTTGCTTCAATTGGATTTTATCATGAGCTGAGTCAGTGTACCAGACCCGTTGTACCCAGCACTACTGAGAAAACACCAAACCATAAGTGGCTCACACTCGGCAGAGCTGTACCCGCTTTGGAGCAGTAAACAACTCTGCCATCCAGAGGCTGTGTGGGTCTAAAGATGTCGGTCATGGGTTGTCCAGTCCAAAATCGACACTGTTTAACGATTGCATCCAGCTGGAATGGAGAGGAGAAAAAAGTGTAAGTGACTGAGCAGCTAGAGACGTGAAGATACGGAAGGTGATGGAAGTCAAGATATCAGGAAAGTGTTATTTAACATCTCTGCACCTAACATATTTTGCTGTGACTTAGGCCATTAACTTATTAAGTAATTTAATTAACCATTTACTGGACTTCAAAAGCCTTGACTATTTCTGTAGTCAATTTAAAGGTTGCTCACCTGTCGACTGCTGATGGACAGCGTCCTGTGAAACACCGTCCACGCAACTGCCTGCTCACATCCTGGGGTCGTCATGGAGCCCACGTAGCGGTAATAACTGTGAAGGTCCTTTGCAGCTGGAATGATGTTACTGAGTCGGAAGTTTGGGATCACTGTGCTGCTGCCTGAACGCAGCAAACCAGGAAGAAGAAGCAAAGTCAGAATTTAATAAAAACTATTCAACAAACGTATCAGACTACAAACAAACTAGTTATGCCAGATTTTATGCCAAATTTCTACCATTGTTTTGCACTCTGCCCAACGCTGCTATTACTGCGTCCAAATGAGGATGATCATCTGTTGTTTCCTGTAAACAATATGACACAAACTTTAATGATCGTATGTTTGCATTTGATAAAAAATGTAAGGTTATGAAGAGGAAAAATTCACATGTATTACCTCGAACAGGAAGGCGAGCAGGGCTATACCTGCCAGGTCATGTTCTGCCTCAGCCAGAGAACCGTAAGGCTCCTTGATGTGGACAATGTGCAGCTGTAGAGAGAGAAGAGAAGAGAGTTACGGTATATTGTATGCATACCTGTAATAAAACATTAACTGCCCTCTGATGAGTCTTAAATGAATTAATAATGAGTAGTTACAATTTTCTACTCTGGCTGGCTGAGTTAGATTTGTTGTGAAATACCCATCAAATACTAAAAATGATAATCAATTCAATATTTTTGCCCACTAGCATTTAAGTACAGTAGTACCACCATGCAACTAAATGTTTGCAAAAATGAAAAAACGTGACCCATGGTTGAACCTAACTGCTGACACTGTATTAAAACATGTTTTCTAGTCAAACACTTTTATTTCTATAAGAAGACATTACATGTTGGCCCCACAGTGATGTACCTCCATTGGAAATCTCTCTCCATCAATAGTGTGCTCTGATCCTGGTCTCCCATTTCCTCCCCAGTGGAAGTGAAACTGGGCGGCTCTGTAGTGACCCGGCAGAGCTCCTCCGGTCAGCCGGACCGACTGTGGCAGAGCAAAGTGAGCTGCAGGGAAAAAGAGGAACCATCTTGAGCACAGACTGACAGTAACAAAACAGGGGTTCAATATGAAGCAACAAAATGGTCAATACAAGTTTTTATGTCTGGATAAATAGTGCTCCTCATTACCAGAGTGTCCTTTGTTTTCCACCGTAATGTTGATGGTGTTGGTGTGGCCGATGAAGTCGAAGGGTGGCAGGGCGCTGTTGATGTGCACTTTGTTGGTGACAATGTTAATTGGAGACTGACGTAATCCTCCACAGCTGGGAAACTGAGCTGCCCAGTGGCTGGGGTCTAAACCACACAAACGCCAACAACATCATCACATTTTAGGGTTCAGTGACTGAACAGAGGGCTGCCTCACAGATGCTCTGGTTTTAACCCCTTATACACAGTATTTTTAAAGCTCCATAAGCCAGTTTTTGACTGTCTTTTTAAAAATAATTTACTGATATTTTTAACGTTTTCCCCATTTTGTTTAAATACAGATAATAACTAGTCAAATCACAGCAAGAAGAATTAATTTCATGTTGTCAGTAAAGAAAAACTAAACAAAAACAGGCCAAAACCTGCATAATCCAAAATCTGTATTTTCAGAAATGATCGTTTGTTTTTGAATTTCACTCATGAAGTTCACTTAACATAAAGAGTTCTACAGTACTCAGCCTGGCAAATCTTGAAAAACATTGATGAAGCCCACATTACAAACTAAATGTGTGCATTTAGGAGGCAGGGTGCTCTAAAGAAGGACACCATTGATTGTTTTACTGTGTGTATTGCATTGTTGAGATACTTCAGCCTAATTATCGCTGAATTAAAGTTTGGGTAAGCAGTATCTTTTGGCATCATTGGGCAAATAAATTATACAATCACCCTTTAACATGTTGTAATTCAAGTAATCTGAGGGAAAGCTTTAGAACATCTAACCTGTGATGAGGGACTTTGGCCAATCACAAGGATAAAGATGTATGAGGATGTTAAGGAGAAAGGGTGTTAAAATCCTGAATGAAGCCACAAATAAATCTTGTCTTGACTATTTTTGCTTATTTGAAGCATGTGCCTAAACTCATCTGGTGTAAAGGTCTGGGATATTTTCAAACTGTGTCTTTTCCAGATTTCTGCCTACTGCAAGTCTAAGTTGACCAAGTCCGATTTACACAACCGACCAACACAGCGAAACCTTAGTGTTTGTTTCTGGCCATCTGACGAATGAAGAGGTACACCATTCATTCAGTTGTAGTTCTGTTTTTGCTCAGGCTCTCTAGCAGCTAAATGCCCCACTATGCTCCCCAGGTCACTAACTTTGTTTTTCATGGTGGTCAGGTAGCAGACAATCAGTTTTTAGGGCTGATAAATAGCTGCTGTTGCAATTAAAAGTGAACCAAACAGTGAAGTTGGAACTAGAATCCAGGGATAATTCTCTGTAGGTGTATATCTACAGCCTTTTACATCCCACTGCTTTAAAGATACATGGTGTTGTATTGTTTCTTGTTGACCACGTTCAAATGGTAGATTTGTGTTAAAGGGTGAAAATCACTGACACAGCAAAGTTCAGTTTAACTCTGAGGATCTTTGACACTTTTCTTTCCATCTGCTCTTACCTCTGCATGTGTCATCACAGGAGTACTGGCTCTGGTAACACCACTGAGCTGCAGAAAAAGCACAGTACACAGTTCAGATCCAGAAACACACATACAGTAACTACAGTGCAGCATATTCCAGTTCAGGTTAGTTCTCCATTGTGCCAAACAAGCTGGTTTTCTACAGTTAATAAATGAGTATTAATCGATCTTTAGTTCACGCTCTATTAGCCACAGTGTTTTCTTCTCAGTCAGCAACCTCACTAGCTGATCTGCTCATGTGTTAACTTGCTCTGCAGCTGAACTTTGACAAGTCAGAAAAACATCTTCTTTCCATTCTTGTTGGCATTCAGTTGCCTTTATGTGTTCATCAGTTTAATATAAATTTTCTGATAATGCTTAAATTAAACAAAATATGACAGTCAGTCACAGGACACACTTTTACACACAGTCAGACTGATAAGCTGAAAATACTATGGTTTTTAGGTTTTTTAAATGATAGAGATGTTACTCCACTGCTTTGATGCAACAGTAACAGCAAAATGCTAGTATAAATAGAGGGCAAAAACACCGTAACTGTGAAGTTAAAACCGAAAAACAGAAGTTGCATTCTCAAACTGTCCTCTTAAAACTCATATGCATATAATTGACAAAATCACTAAGGGGTCAAAAAAATAAAAAAAATCTCACTGAAGTCAACAAAATGACAGTTTAACTGCTACATTTTTGTGGCTGCTCACATCTGCTGTGCAATCATCCCTGATCAGACTCGTTAGATAAAAACGCTTTTTGTGACAAATGCAGCCTCTGAGTCTGACCTAGATATGAAACTAAAAAAAATCTTTTAGGAGGAGAAGCCTTTGATATAAACTGCTGCCTTTCCAGCTCACATTCACACATCTTTCCTGCATTTTCTATTGTCTTTGTTCCCATATTTTGAGCAAACAGGAAAACAACTGGTTGAGGGAGACCTACATAATACACGACTGGTAGTTCTAATGTTGTGACTGATGGTCCATTTCTCTTCACTGGGAATAATTTGGATAATACTGATTGTTTTCTTTGTGATGTCAAATTTAAAGAGATTCAAAAGACATTCATTGAGCCAATCACAATTGACTTTACAGGCCACAGTCTGATTTAAACTGCTTATGATAACAACAGCAGCTGTGATTGTAATGTCTGTTGTTTGCAGTAGAAAATAAATGCCACTATAAATTTGCAAGCCATATGAAAATAAATGAAGATGTTACGCTTCTTTTATAGTGCAGATAAAGACAACTGGGGCAACCCATTATGCTTTATTATGTTTCTACCTGACAGAGAGTTGAAGAGATGCAGACTGATCTTAATCTCCTAGACAGGTCGGCTGTGTGCTGTGCAGCAGAGGTTGTGATTGCACTGATTGCATTCACTGTAAAGTGAATGTCTGCCTTTATCCAGCTCCTTAACTGCCTCTGCAGCACTGCATTAAACGTGTCCATCCAACAGGTGCTGATGAAGTCATTTAGTGTTGTGTGCTGTGGTTGTGTATTGTGTTGCTGATGTGAATGAAACTCCAGTGTCTGACTCTGCGGTGGGAATGAAAGCTGCTATAGAGAACCATTTAGCTAATATAGGGACACAGATTAACCCACAATGCCATTCTTTGAAAGGGGACAACAGTTCTCACCAACTGAGAACAATGCACAGGTGGAGGTTGGCTCTCCTCCACCTGGCTCATACACCTCTGTCAGACTGAGCAGCATGGAAAAGTCAAACCTAAGACAATCCAGTCATTACCCATCACCTTCAACATTTCTTTCAATTTCTTTGTTTTGTTTTCCCCCCTTTTTACCTAAATGCTATATTTTAAATGAACCAGCAATGAAGAAGAGCTCATGTCTTACATTACATCACACTGCAAAACCCAATTTATCCATTATGCAACATTTTTGTGTGCACGAATGTTCAGAACTATCAAAATGAAACAAAAACACTGTTTATGTGACTCAGACACACATCTTATGTGAGGTTGGCTTTAACATGGTTTAAGTTTTTACCTCTTTGTACTAAGATTTGTAAAGCTGATATAGCCTAATTTGTTCAAGTTCAGTTAACAACACATTGTGCACTCAGTAAATGTTAATGGTCAAACATAACAATATTTTACTGTACTAGCCTAAAAACTGCCACAATTTTTTGCACAATGTTTTTAAAAAAAATTTTTTTTATCAACTTTTTCTTTTCAAGTATGTATAAATGGATAAACATGAGGGAATCTACATTAAATTCTTTGCTCAACAAACATAAATTATTTCACTGAGTGATTAAAAAAGGTCCGCTGGACTGAGAAATGTCTAAACAGATAAGTGTGACATGACAGTTAACTGTCAAATTATTGAACTGGACTAAACTAAGAGTTTAATTTGCCTGCTGTTTCCAATATACTTTAGAGTAAAGTCAGACAGTTGGAACTTACAGTGGAGTGGTTTCAGGCCATTTTAGTCTTTAAAGTGATGCTACGCACATTTTGAAAGATAAAATAACACATTCTTCCTATAGAAGATGATAATTTACCTCCTACGCCACAGAAAACAGCATCGCTTAGTCAGTAGTTTTCCTGCTGCAGCTTTTATTCTGTAGCTTGTGCCAGATAATGATAGCAACCTTAGAGAGACATTGTTATGCAGCTGATATTTGTGAATCACTTCATGACTCTTTTGTTGCGAAAATGGCTTCTTTGTACACTTTTACACAAAGCAATGAAACTACAGCTGCAACAACTGCTGACAACTTCATCACCAGAAAATTGATCTGCAACCAATGTCATTGCTTTTGAATAACCCTTTTTTGGTAATTTAAAAAAATGACAAACATTTGAAAGTTCCAGCTTCTCAGATGGGAGAATTGGCACATTTTCCTCATCTAACATGATGTAAATTAAATGATTTGGGGTTTTGGACTGTTGGTTTGACATTACAAAGACATCTAATGACTTTGCGAGCTCTGTGTTATTTTCACTGGCATTCGCAGGCTTTTTTTGCCGTTTTCTGGCCCTTTTTTCTTACATCAAGCAAATAATCAGTTCTGTAAAATAATGAGCCAATTGTTAATCAGTAATCAAATAGTTTTTGGTTGCAGTCCTGCATGGACATCCACCAGCTGTGACCATTTAAAAAGTGTGTCATTTTCCGTGTTATATTTGAATTGTAAAATTTGCCATTAGGGTACAAGAAAAGAGCAAAATTTTAGAAGAAAGCCATTCAAATAATGAATATCTTTGTGTTATAGTTGTTTTTTCCTGTTGTTAATTTTCTTGCCACTCCTCATTTTCGCTGTGTTGAGAATCACTGTGTATAACTGGGTTTTTATGTTTAAGTCACATTCGTGTTGCGTTATTTGTCTATTTGAATTAAATTAGTTAAAAAGTCCAAATTAAAGTGAACAAATGGGCAAGGAGTAAACTAGGCCCAGAAAACCAAACCGTGTGTGTCTGTGTCCTACCTGTGCACTGAGAAAGGAGAAGCAGCAGAGTGAGGAGGTAGAGAGAAAACCCCATGATCAGGACGAGCACAGAGACCAGAGAAGCTCCTCATACACTAAATTACAGCTGCCTTCACATACTGACTCAGAGCAGCATTTGAAGGTGGGAGGGAGACGATCATGAGTGTGACAAAAGGTGTGTGTTAGTCTCAGAAGGACAGAGGAAAAAAGGTGAAAATAACCTCAGCTGTCAGGTGTGTGAAAGAGGAAAGAGACACCTGGTGGCAAAATCAGTTTAGTATTTTCACTGCAGTTTCCTCCTTCTTTATCAGAGCGAAAATAAATATATTTAGAGATTTTTTCACAGCAGATATTTTGACTTATCGCAGGAAAAGCACTCAGCAGCTTTATTGATCACACCTAGGGAGGGCCCTGTTATTTTGCATACTTCAACCATGCATGTTTCTGTTTCACCTGTTCTTCTCCTGCTATGACAAGTCAAAATATCTGCTCTGAAAATAGCCTGTTGGTTCTGATTATATGACTAGATGTTGCATCACTGATGTGATGATTAGTTACACTTGTGTACCTTTTCTGATCAAGCTGCTGTGAAAACATCTATTGTGCGTTGTGTTATGGTTAGGGTTGTGTGAATTACTTTTGTGGACAATGACAGAACAGTGTTGGATCAGCTTAGACAACAACGACAAAAAAATTGAGTACTATAAAGTGTTTTAAAATAAACATGGTACTTTTTCTTTGTTAGTTATCTAATTTTAAAAATGGCAGTACTGTTCCCAATTTGTGTTGTTTCAAATCTTCATTTCCTGTTAGTACAGAACACAAAAATACATTAAAGGTACCATATGGTGCCCCGTTTTAGCAAACTAGTGGAAGTTCTTCTGAATGAAGCAGTTCTAGAAAGCAAATAAACCTGTCAGATTGTGAGGCAGCTCCTCTTTCTGAATGGTTCACCTGGAAGCAGCGGGGATTATACAATGTTTGAGCAAGAAAAGTATTGGTTCATCGTGGTACATAGCACTTAGGTCAAATTCTCACTTGCTTTAAAGATAGGAGTCTATCCAGTTACGGGGGAATCTTGACAAGTGGCAGAAATAAACATCTTCATATGTTAACCGCTTCTACTTTACACCTCACCAAGTTTATAACAAGCTCAAAGCACAGTAAAATGAATTTTCACCATTTGGGACCTTTGGTATCTTCTACACTAACTGCCAAAAACATGCACATTACTCATGTAGTTGTGCAGATTTAATAGTTTTAGTGTAAACTGCTGAAACTATTTCTAACACAGGACAGAAGAGCCAATGACTACAGAAAATTAAGAAACCAA
>OMNN01101818.1:0-10501 GCA_900302755.1 Chromis chromis
GTCTAATATTGTGTTGGTCCCCCTTATGTGGTCAAAAATGCTCTGAACCATTGGGCATGGACCAGAGGACCTCTCAGGGTGTCCTATGGGGTCTGGCACCAGGACCAGGGCAGTGGATCCTTTGGGTACTCTGGCTTGTGCAGTGGGGCCTCTGTCAATCCAACTTGTTCCACTGCATGTGGGGGGGGGGGGACCTGCGACAGAACCAGGCTCAGGGAGGACGGCCATCTGCCTCGACCGGTTGGGCTGGGATGAGGCCATTTGCATGAGGGAGTGTGCTTGTTCTGGGACAATGTTTATTTGGGTGTCTAAGTCTCATCAACACGGATGTTAAAATCCAAGGTTTACCATCAGAACACCACATAGTACCTATATGATCAATGTTATTCACTTCACCTGTCAGTGGTCACAATGTTGTCGCTGATCGGTGTACACTATATACACATCCTCTACTATCAGCTTCTGAAGACCCTTTTTCTGAAATATTTCAAAAGTTCTCTTCACTTTGTCTTGACAGTTACATGGAGGCTTGGCTACACTGTCGGCTCTCACACATTTGAAGACAAACACATTTAATACAAAACAATATGCAAATGTTCCATCACTTTTAATGTAAATGCTGAAAGTGAATCTGTCAGAAATGCAGACTCTAAAACAAGCGAGTCTAGTTGAGACATCTGAGCCCCACAGCCAGCATGTTCATCTGGATGTCAGCCTCAGTCCTCCTCTCCCTGATTACTGCTCCATTCATGCCTCTCATTTAAAGCCGTAGCGATGACTGCTGCAGGCCACCAGCGATTAAAAGAACATTTACACACTTTCTGCTCGTGCCTCTCAGCTAATAATGATGTTTTCTCGGCAGGCAACAGCAAGCCATAAATAAGAGGGCTCAGCTGCTCTCCAGCTTCCAACCATGGAGGAGAGTAAGTGGATCAGAGATAGGTCAAAGCCTCCAGCCTCCACTGTTCTGGTTTTCTTTTTGTCTTTTGCACCCTGGTTTCTGTTCCAGTCCTCCTCTCTTATCTGCACTGCTTTCAGCCTTTCTAAGTCCAGATTTTGCAAACTGCAGCACTTCAGGCAGAATCCGAGTTTGAGAGCTGCTGACAATTTTCCATTAACAGGCTTCAACATCTGGCTGTAACTTAAAGTATTACAACTACTACATGCAGTAATGTCCCCTGTGACTTTTAGGCTATTATATGTTACATCACGAGGTTATGATTAAAAACGGTACAACATTTGTAGAGTAAAGTGATGTGGGGGAAAAATGCTTAGTGAAGTATCTCAAATTACTTATGTGCAGTGATTGAATAAAAGTATCCAGTTACATTACACCACTGGCTTGACATGAGCACGTTAACATTGTTACTGTAAGCATGTTCCATGTAGACTCTTGGGCTTCTTTTCGTCTGGGGATGAAATAACTTTATGCTGAACTGACGACAAGAATCCTGTCAATATTTTAGACACGTCTCATTCACCGTGTCTCCTGATTTACTCATTTTATTTTCAGACTTTGTTTTATTTAGAGGGCATTCGGTTCAATCTTGTGTTGTTCAAACTTTGAGCGCTTCATTTCCAATCAGTCATGGCTTGAATGTCACAGCCGGTCTGAGTTTTGCTGCTGACTGTGTGCATCCCTGTATCTTCTAATGGCTGCTTCCTGCAGGACAATGCACCAAGTCACAAAGGAAAAGTCATGTCAAAGTGGCTTCATGAACGTGACAGTGAATTCAGAGGCCTTTCCGGTATCCAGATGTGAATCCAGTAGAACATCTTCAGGATGTAAGAACATGTAGAATGGAAGATTTATAGTGTGAATCTGTCGCCTGACAAATCTGCAGAAGCAATCACATCAACATGGAGCTGAATCTCAAAGGACAGTTTCCAACATCCTGTGGAATCCATGACCAGAGTTGAGGCCAGTAATAGCGTGCCGTTGCTAATAAAATGCTCTGTGATTGCATGTGGCACCAGTGCTCCTTGTCTGCATGAGCAAGGTGTTATGACCAGAACATTGTTAATAAAGTGAAGACAAGTGTGCAGAATGTTTTGTTCCTTTCATTGACCTAAACCTGTCATCTGGTGTCCAAATTCTGCACAGAACACACAGCAAACTCTGGTTTGAGGCCAAGATTAAGGTTTCCATTAAATCAGCTCTAATGTTTCCGTATGTTGATGATGATTCCATCTTTGCCTGTTAAAACTTATAGTGCATCACTGATGTGTTTTCCAGGATACACAGGCTCCTGGACCTAAACCCTGAGCATAAACTACAACGTCTGCACAAGCCTCAGTAACTAAGAAACACAAAGACCTGAATCCTTATGGTAATCAGTGTTATATTTGTTGCTTTGCAGAGGAGCAAAAGCTGGGTTGTGTGGTATAAATTAACCACCAGCTCATATGTATAGTAGGAAGAAGGCCAAACACAGCATCCTTGAAGAAGCTGCACGGATCAGCCTGTAACCTCTGTTCTTGCAATCACAGTACAAAATGTTTACTTACAGTCTATACAAACCCGCAGAAAGCGTCTGACTCTTTGTTCAGCGCTCAATCTCCTGATAATGGCAACATATTAATAACAGCATTAGTGCTCGAGAAGCGCCGATGCGCCGAGCAGAATAAAGACAACATTAAACATTCAACAGACAGAGGACAAGGATACACACTGGGATACAAAATGTTATTCTTCTCAGCCCACACTCCTCTCATGGCTCACTCATTATCCCTGACTGTGGAAAGTATTAACTAATTGCGGTGGAGCTGCAGCCAGGGAGCCAGACAAATATATTGGGTTTGATAGACACCAGTCGGAGACGTCAGCTGTTTCCTGTCCCCAAATTATAAAAACGCTCCACCCAAGAGCTTTTGCCACATTTGCAGTTCAAGCCAAAAGAAGAATAGCAGTTTATAAAGGGAGGCTACATTTTTTTTGAGCTAGTAAAACACTTGTGTGGTTTTCATTCCGTACATTTAAAAATACATTACACACTTACAACTGTGTCTTCTTGTGTCCTTTCATGCAGCTCCGGGAGCAGCTGCCGTGTTGCAGTGAGGATTATGTGCTATAACATTAATGTGAGCACACCTTGTGGTCCTTTGATATGACACCACCGCTGTGAAGATTCATGTGGAGGTGGCTGCTGCTCTCTCCCTGCAGGGCCCCGTCACTTCTTTACAGGTGACATGATGTGACAGGAGCCGACACATTAGCCCCCTGCCAGCCACATATTAACCACACGCCAGCCCACGGTGCAGACATGAGGCACTGACCTACCTACAGTGGCTGTGGATTGTAGTGTGCCTTACACTGTATTCATGTCAGTACATATATATCTATATACACCGATCAGCCCCAACATTGTGACCACTGACAGGTGAAGTGAATAACATTGATCATATTGGTACTATGTGGTGTTCTGATGGAAAACCTTGGATCTTAACATCTGTGTTGATGAGACTTAAAATGGTAAATGGTCTGCACTTATAGAGCACCTTTCTACCTTAGTGGTACTCAAAGCGCTTTACAATGTATTTCGCATTCACCCATTCACACACCAATGGCGACAGACTTCCATGCAAGGTGCCTGCCTTTTGCCTTTGGGAGCAACTTTGGGTTCAGTGTCTTACCCAAGGACACTTCGGCATGTCAGGGGGACCGGGGATCGAACCATCAACCTTGCGATCAGTGGACAACCCGCTCTACCACCTGAGCCACAGCTGCCTGACTTAGACACCCAAATAAACATTATGCCAGAACAAACACACTCCCTCATGCAAATGGAAATCCCAAATGTCACTGGCCTACCCCCCACAGGAAAATACACCCCACCACATGGCAACAACATCAACCAATCAGGAACATCTTGAGGAACATGACAATGGCCCAAGATGTTGATTTGACCTCCAAACTTCCTAGACCCCATTCTGATCAAGCATCAACAGGATGCAGTGGAACAAGTTGGATTGACAGAGGCCCCACTGCACAAGCCAGAGCACCCAAACCATTATTCATTAAACACAGGCTCCACCTACATCTTTTTTAGCATGCATGAAATAACCATGTGGAGGCTTAAAAAGTGCTTCTAAAAAGTTTGCAGGTTGCTCCTTTACATAACATACACAGCTAATGTGGCTTAAAAGAACTGCAGATTGAAAGGAATTAATTGGTAACCCAGGGTCACAGAAAATAAATATCTAATTCACTTCTTTGGCATTGATCTAAGTCTTGTTTTTAGCTCGTATTCACTAAATGTAAGACTGAAGTGTTTCTTTATCCGTGCATCTCTGCCATTAATAGAATATCTAGCAATCTTTTTGCAAGTCATGAAAATGTTTCCTACATTCTGAACATAAAACCAACAGTGGTGACTAGATTCTGCTGCTGCAGTGTTTTGAGAAGCTTGTGTGAAGTTTTTGGCTAAAATCCCATTGGAATCCACTGTAAACGCTGTGAATGCAGGCTAACTACAGCTGCACAAAGGAAGAAGCTGGTTTACAGAAGCAACTTACAAGTCTGCAGGGAGCGAGGATGTGATAGTGGAACTCTAGATTCTCAGTGGAGAATTTCTTTTAGAATGATCTGTTTTGCAGAATGCGATCTCCATGACTGACAATCTGCTCTCTGCATATTTGACGGTTTAATGTTAATGGCTGGACACATCTCTTAGAATATCTCATTTTAGAACCTAATTTACAACATTAACATATCAATTTACAACCATAATGGCATTTTAAACTTAAGCGTAGACATTAATAAGCACCTGACAGAACTAAACTAAAATGTAGTAATGGAAGTATTATATATCCATCCAGAGTTGGGTTTTGGCAGCAGGCTATTCCAGACGTCCATCTCCACAGCAACATTTTCCAGCTCCTCCCTCTGGATCTCAAGGTGTTCCCAGGCCCAGATGACACATTTATTCTCTCTGGCATGTCCTGTGTCTAACCCTGAGGTATCCTACCACTTGGACCTGCCAGGAAAACTTCCCAGGATGCATCCTGATCAGATACCTGAACCACATCAGCTGTCTCTGTTTGAGGCAAAGGAGCAGCAGCTCTACTCTAAGCTCCCTCCAGATGTCTGAGCTCTTTACCCTTTCTGCAAGACTGAGACGAGTACAAAGGAAGCTCATTTTGTTCTTTGCATTCTTCCAGTTACCACCCAAAGCACATGACAATAAATGAGAGCTAGGACATAGAATGACTGATAAATTGAAATTTTTTGCTTTGCCGCTCAGCTGAGTTGAGTGAATGAGCTGCTTCTGCCTCACAGAGAATTGCCCTAATATAGTGGAGTCTTTGTGATCCTCATGGAACAGTGTTGTTGGAGTCAAAAGCTCTTTGTTGGATCTCCCAAGGCAAACTGGCTCCAGGGAAGGGGCCAGATTGAGAGCGACTCACAAAAACACAATGGAACAAGTCTGGAGCTGTGTCACCTCACCTGGAACAGAAAGACTGGGGCTCCCTTCATCCTGGGAGGAAAGCCACTGGCAAGCATCTGGTGGTGGGACCTTGACCCAAGAGGCCTGGTCAGGCTCAATCCAGAAAATAATCCGGAGCCACTACAATGCAGGAAAAGCCTTGAAGTTGGGTATATCAGCAGCAGCAGCAGACTATTCCTGAATCTGGACATATGCAGATAGAAGTTACCAAGCTTAATAGTGGTATTTAGAATCACCGAATGTACAGACACTAAAAATGACTTCTTCCTTTGGAAAATGAGTAAACTAATTATCATCCCAAAGGATGTGTTGTTTCTGTGTTTTCATCACAGACAAACACAGCAGTTACACTAAGGCAGAAATTCCCCGGAGGAATATCTGTTTCAAAGTGGACCTTTGAGCTTTTGGAGGAGCTGTTTACTGTCTGTTAATTGTATATTTGAAAAAAACAAAAAAATCTGGTTAGGTGTAATTAAAAGACTAGAGTGTTCAGAATTTCTCTTTGGATAATAGAAGCACATTTCTTCAGCATTATAAAATGTGTATTAATGTGTCCCTGTCCCCCATCTGACACAGTTTGGCCTAGTGATAAAGGAGCCACTTACTGAATGACTACCACCTAATGTGTCATCAGTTGCTGCTATAAGATACTTTAAGGTAATGAGATCACAGACCTGAGCTGCCCTGAAAATTAGCCCTGTCTGCTCCTGTGGAAAGCAAGCTGCTGAGTGTCTGATGGCATCACCCTGGCTTGTTTGGTTTGGTCTCAGAGTGTTGGCTATTGTTGCTTGAGGTGCTGCCAACGAGGCTGGCACAGCTGATGCTCCGACTCCTGCACTGATCTTGTGTCTCTAGCGTGGCAGCCTGACAGCCGCTGACTTCACTGTTTCCTGCTAAACGCTGCCAAAGCATCAACTTATTATTCCAGCTCTGCACTTTGGTCCAGTGAAATATTCCAAACATCGCGGTCAGCTAGCATTGTGTTCATTGCATGGCAAATTCAGTCAGGTTACCGTCTCAGCTGTTACACAAAAGAGAACGAGAGCAGGCACCTGGCAGCATCTTTAGATCCAGATTTATGGGTGTAACGTTCCTTTTTCAGACTAAGAAGTCACACCTTGAAGTGAAACATCTGGAGGATCTGCTTCCTGCCACCTGCCACTCTGTTTCCTTTCATAATTTCCGTATATGTACACATGTATAGGAATATAGTGAAGCTTACATTATTATATGCACACAAAAACATCTTAACACTGAAAGTTATAGTGATGCACACTTCATCAGCTTCCTTCTTGGGTTTTCAGACTCTGGGAGCCAGAAGAAAACAGTGAATGCCAGAGGGCGCATCGTCATTATCTTCAGATAAATCAGTCACACTATAATGTAAAACTTGAGCTCTTTGTGCTACCAGAGAACATAAATCTACTTAGAACAAGCATTAAATTTCAGCAGACTGAGCTGCTGACTGAAACTGGATTTTCCCATGTGGGTCCTTAAGATGTGCGGATGATCCAAAACAGTCCAATCAGTGGGTAATGCTGGGTTCAGACTACAAAATATCAACATGAAAACAGCCCGTTGTGAAAGATGTACGATGCCAGGACTGAAAATGGAGGTTAGGCACAACAATTGATGGTTTAATTCCACGTGAACACAAGACAACCAGTACCATACACACCACTTTAGATGGCTGACAATCTAACACTGCATTATTTTTTACAATTATTGTTACTGACGGCCTTTAATCATGATATAACATTAACTTTGCATCCATCCATCCTATCTTTGATGCTTATTAATATTCAGTGGAACTGTGCATGCATTTAGGCCATAAATCTGCTACTTACTTACTACCACCAAGAAAATATGTTAACTGACAATGCCAGGAGCTAACATTATCAAAAGACAAGATGCTACTAATTAGTGCAACAGGTCAAGCAACAGTAAGAAGCTAATTATTTCTGGCAAAGTACTATTTTTGGCAGCAGTTTCACTAGCAAGGATCACACAATAAGGGATTCTACAGGTCACTAAAGGAAACTATCTTATATCATAATTAGTTCATTTG
This sequence comes from Chromis chromis, assembly GCA_900302755.1. Taxonomy (NCBI): domain Eukaryota; kingdom Metazoa; phylum Chordata; class Actinopteri; family Pomacentridae; genus Chromis; species Chromis chromis. The sequence continues at coordinate 7,516 of OMNN01101818.1, forward strand.
CACATGCATCCCTCTTTTAGCATTAATGGTTCAGTTTCATCCTTTGTCCCTTCTTTCGGTTCAGTTTTTCATTAGAAATGGGTTGTATGTGAATGCTAATCATCAGTTTTAGCATCAGTGCTGGAGAAAGTCCCTCTACAGCTGGTTGTAGAATGCAAACATCTATAATAGCTTTAATAAAAATGAAAGAAAGAGTTAGGTTTTCTATCAGGCTGTCTGACATTGTTCTTTATTATAAAAGGCTCTCCATTCTAATATTTCTGTGACTCCCTGTGAACTGTTTGGCTAAAGAGGCCTTTCCTTTCTTTTCAAACCTAATGCAGCCTGACATCAGAAGCAATACTTCTGCAGCACTTTGTGAGCCACTGTGGAGGCTGCAGCTGGAGCTGAGCAGATCACACATTAGTTTATTGCGCTGATGTCACCTCATAGTTAATTTTTTGGGGTGAGAAATGTGATTTACTAAAAAAACAGGATCTTAGCAGCTGCTGACCCGAGCCTCCATTCAGCCTTCCTATCCAATATCCTTCATTTCTACCTGCTACTTTCTTCTTCTCTGCAAAAGGAAGCATGACAATGCTTTTCTCAGAGCATCAAAACTAAGCGTAGGTGAAACGAGTCGTTTTACCTCTGCTTTCCCGCTCTGTGTGTTTCAGAAACAGGCGAGGTTAGAGGAGTTATTGAAGGCTTGTGGATGGACTGTCTGAAGGTGTTTCAGTAACTCTGGCAGCTCCCTGAGAGTTGTCTTGTTCTGCTCCAGTCAGCCACTCACTCACGTCATCGGCTGTCAGCTCGCCTGGCAGCCGGTTCCACCTCAAGAGCTGCACCATCATGTTTTTTTCCAGCAAGGACACGGAAGATATCAGGAACCATTACAGGACACGAAACAACATTTACAAGAGTATTCTTTGGTGTTTTTGCCAAAGCACAAGAGGTTCAGACTAGTTTAAAAGGGCAGTGCAGATCTAACAAAGCTACCATGAAACCACGTTAAAGTCACACCAAAGTCAAGCTGTTGTAGTTCTGTGAGCCTGTAATGCTGATTTTAATAGTGAGATGGTTAGATAGGTACAAGTCATTCAATACATGTGGCAATGCTGACATGCTCAGACTTAGAAGGTATATGTTTTCTGTGTTCACTATAAGATTTTCTAATTAGCCCTAAAATCAAAATATAGCTGAAGCTGATGGGAATGTCATTGCTTTTGGTTGTAAATACAAAATGTCAGAAAAACTTTCAATTTGGTGGTCATGTTGCATATTCATTCATTTCATCAAATAATCATCCTGTGGGAAAACAAGATGTCTGTCCCAAATAAAGAGCTGTCAATACGTTTAATTCAGAGCCATACATGTACATGTGAGGTGTTATATGAAAAATAAAGCAGGATTCATCACTACAGTCTCAATAAGATATCATGGTGGCATAACGCATGAGGATGGGCACTATTTGTCATATAAGGAATGCTGATCCAGTGCAGCACAGATTCATTTTTAGACTGTAAGGTAGTAAATGCTTACTGTAGTTCTTCATAAACTCTGTATAAAGGCAGCTTTATCATGGCCAAGACATCACAATCCTCGTGCTGACAAATGGAGTTATTGTGCATGCAGTAAGTGATGACGCATAAGCAGCTTGCAATAGTAACAATAATAGCTTTAGTTATAGAGAACCTTCCCTTGACTGAGGTGTTGTGGTACTTGATGGTTGTGGGGACAAAGGAACTCCTGTACAGAATCTAATAATACACAATAAGGCAAAATAGAAGCAGAGGTGATAATAGAACAGAACACAATTTTATAAGATATGTTAAAAGATCAGGAAGATAAGTCTGTAAAAATATGTTGTAAAACATTTTTAAAAGATGACACAGACATGTGGAGCATTATATCAGGTTTCAGTGTAGTTCCAAAGTCTGGTTCCAAAGTTCTTTATTTATCAGTCAGAAAAGCTGCATTAGTGGACTTCAGCAACTGGCATGTATGGTGTCAAAAGGTCTGATGTATAGTTTGGTCCATCTGGGCTTTAAAAAGTATAAAATACAGTTTTAAAATCAATCCTCCAAGTATGTGGTAACCAGTGACAAGATTCCACAGTGGGAGTGACTGACTGGTACCTATTAGAGTCCTGGCGGCTGCATTCTGTTCTGGTTGCAGTTTCACTGAGGGTTTTTTGCTCCACACAGTGAAAAGTGATAAGTTATTCATGAAGGTATGAATAACAGTGTCTAGGTTTGGTTTGGTTTTCGATATTCTCCAAAGGTGGCTGAAACAAGGCTGCATAAATGAGTTGCTCTGACTGGTGAAGCTGAGGTTGCTGTGAAACAACATTTCTCTATAGTGGAAGTAAGAACCAAAGGTCCCAGAGATTTCCATGTTACATCATCACCAATTAGGAAGATATCATTTCGATGTGTATAATAATCTCACTATAATTGTTGGTGGAGCAGCTAAAATAGATTTATCGTCTGCATAAAGGTGAAAACTGATGCTTATAGTTTGATGATGTCGTGAAGAAACATGGGATCATGGGAGGTGTTGTCTTCACTACCATTAAAATCTACCAGACCTGAGCCGCTGTATAGCTCGCTGAGTTAAGGCGTTACCATGTGTATCCATTTTATTGGATAGATAGAGAGACAGAGTGAAAGTGGGGGAGACAGGAGAGTGACATGCAGCAAATGGTCTCGAGCCGGACTCGAACTCATGACCGCTGCTAAGGGACTATGCCCATGTGGTATCCCCTTAACTCAGTGAGATAAACGGTACAAAAAGATGTCCAACAGGTGCCATACTGAAAACAAAATTAGACAAACAGCTTTGAACTAGAGGACCTGTGTTTCTGTAACTAACATCTCTGAGGTAGGACCTAAACCAGTCCAGAATGTCAACAAGAACAACACACTAACAATGCTCAAACACACACAATAGAATCTATATGGCTGCATGGTGTTGACATAATAAGTAACACATGGTCTGGGCCAGA
>OMNN01101819.1:0-10336 GCA_900302755.1 Chromis chromis
AACATTATGACCACTGACAGGTGAAGTGAATAACATTGATCATATTGGTACTATGTGGTGTTCTGCTGGAAAACCTTGGATTTTGCCATCCATGTTGATGAGACTTAGACACCCAAATAAACATTGTCCCAGAACAAGCAAACTCCCTCATGCAAATGGAAATCCCAAATGTCACTGGCCTACCCCCACAGGAAAATGCTCCCCACCACATGGTGAAAACATCAAACAATCAGGAACATCTTAAAGAACATGACAATGGCCCAAGATGTTGATTTGACCTCCAAACTTCCTAGACCCCATTCTGATCAAGCATCAACAGGATGCAGTGGAACAAGATTGACAGAAGCCCCACTGCACAAGCCAGAGTACCCAAAGGATCCACTGCCAACGTCCTGGTGCCAGACCCCATAGGACACCCTGAGAGGACCTCTTGTCCATGCCCAATGGTTCAGAGCATTTTTGACCACATAAGGGGGATCACCACAATATTAGGCAGGCGGTCATAATGTTATGCCTGATTGGTGTATGTTTAGTCCTCTTTGCCGCCAAATCTATTTTACACTGCTGATACTGCAGCTAATAGAGCACAGAATAGAAAATTGATTAGTCTATTGGTCTTTATCACGTGGAGAATATTCAATCAATAACCCTAATTTCACTTTGATTTGGCCAAAAAACTGAAGCTGTATCCTCCATTATGGGATAGTGTTGGACTAAAATGCACTTCTCGAGTATCATGTTTAAATGAATGAAGTTTAAAGTTTAAGAGCTCCAACGTGCAGCTGTCGCATTAAAAATAAGCAGCTGCGTCGAGTGCACTGAGGGGGAAAATAAATATATTAAATTACATGATTATCAGTTTTCCACCAGCATGCCTCTCTTGCCTTATTTGCAGTAATAGCAGTAATGTTTCTATTCTTCATACACTCCATTATAACAACCTGCTCCATTATCTCTGATGGGGCTTTTAGTTTTTTTTTTCCAAGTCAGTTTACACAAAGAAAGCCATGTCAAAAATTCCTTGAAGTAGCCTCCTGATTCCCCCAAGTATAATTGGTGATTCCAAACTGACTGTGAAATTGAATCTAACTTGTTTCCATTGTTTTCTGACTCTCTACATCGCAACAAATGCAAATTAAGATGAATGAATGAAAAACAAATGTAAAATATCAACAACAACAAAAAACCATAGCTTGCCACACACACAAAAACCCCAGTCCAATCAAAATCCTCTCATCTCTCTAATAATTATGCCCACATAAAACTTTAACCAACTCTGTGACATATTTTCCACCAAGAATATTTATTTTTTCTGGCAGCAATTTCTATCACAGAGCAATATTAATTTCATTCTGATGCCTTAGAGGAGATTTTTCAATTTATCATTCAGAAACCCACATTTTGGGCAACTGCAAACAACTTCACAGCATTTATTTATAAATGATATCTGAGCCTTTAGAATGTTATTAGCACAAAGTTGCATGGCGGCATTATGATGATGTTGAGAGCCGGAGATTTTCAATCAAAATCTTGTTTCTTCAGCACCAGCGAGGCAACCTGAGGATCAAAGTCCTTCTCAGTAGGGTTTAAAGAGAGGCAAAAAAAATCCAATCAAAAAACCTTCAGCTCTTTCAGTTATTCAATAAAAGCCTGAAATTAGAAGAAAAAAACAACAAGTTCTTCAGTTACACAGCCAGTCCTGTCATACTCCATTACCACCATAGCTGTTGTTGTCCCTGCTGTCTTCCCCGCTGGATCAGCCCCTTTAATGCTGATTGTTCGGTAACAGTCGCTTTTGGTTTTTTTCCACAGCTTCCTATCAAAGATGGGGATTCAATAGGTGTGGCTGTATGATTATCTGGTGCTGAAATTTTGAAAAATCTCTTTTAAAAAAGGATATTCATCAAATCTGATAAATGGTGAGCTGGTTAGATGTTTAAAAATGGAAAAAAAAAATCAGAATCTGTGGAGTTAGAATGAAGTCGGATGTCAAACTTCATAACACAGCCAAGTCTTTAGCTTAACTGTTGGCACTTGTGTTGAATTGTGGGTAATGTAGGCGCCGAGTTTTGACAAGAAAGCCGTAAAAAAGGCAATGCATCTTGTTCTGCTGCACAGATTTTGGCATCTAAATCAGTGGAGTACTCTTTTAAGACACCATGTGTACGATCTAAGTGGTGCAAAATTGCCCAATAACCCTAAAATAAAGAAAAATGTTAAAACAGGCACGCTTTTCCTCTTTAAGGGCACTCCAAGCCGATGAACGAAGGTTGGATCTTTAGCTGCTGAGTAGCACTTTTACAACCGAGACACTCAGAAAACATTGGGCAATCTGAACACATTAATTATACGAGTAGACACATGAAGTGGAATGTCTGTTACACAAATCATGAGATAAAGACAAATGGAAAGTGCTTGTTTACTGATTTTTAGTGGAAGAAATCAAATGTATACAGAGAAGCCAGTATACTATATACTGTTATTGTGATATTTCATTGAAGCATTTCCTATATAAGCATTTATTGTCTGCTTTTTCTCTCCATAAATCACCTTCAGACTGCACTCACCAAATACCTGAACTCAGGGAACTGCGAGTGCAAACTCAAGGTTGGACTGAGATTTGTGGAGACGAATCAGGAAGATGTCTCGCTCTTGACCTTTGCATGTTACTACCTCCCTCGCTTCGCCTTGTCATATCTTTCCCCACTGGAAACAACCTAATAAAACTGAAATGTTTTAGATGAATCATAAACTTAAAATATCATCTCGCTCCCTCCTCATATTTCTGTTTACTATCGCCTCTGTTTTGAACCAAATATATTAAAGATGGAATTTGATATTACTACATTTCCACCTCAAGACACCTGCAGATAAACAAAAAAACAGGCAAAAATACAACTAGATGAATGGAGGGAACAAATAATAGCGCGTCAGTTTGCATTACTGTGGCCCACGCCATAGTAACATGGTTGTCCCTGATCTGCTCTACCTCTGTTCTCTTCTGTGCTTCATTTAATATCACTGCTGAATGTAAAAACACAGGGCAGATTTTCAGACAGCACAATTTGGGAACGTAAGTACTGCAAGGCTGCAGCAACACAGATCCGGAGTGACAGGTTAGGAAGTTGTTGCATACAGACCTGACCTCTGATCTGTCATCTCATATCCACAGTGGGTTTTTTTCAGAAGCTGGACAAGCCTGCTCCTGTTGCAGGTCACATTGAGTTCAACTCTGTTTTCTGAGAGGCCAAGAAGTATTTTTACTTCTTCTAAATTGCTAACAATGTACAGAAAAACAGTTTTCATTGCTTTTCAGCAATTTAGGTGCACTTTTTAACTAGAGGCCATACACAGATCAGCCACAACATGAAAACCACTGACAGGTGAAGTGAATAACATTGATCATATTGGTACTATGTGGTGTTCTGCTGGAAAACCTTGGATTTTGCCATCCATGTTGATGAGACTTAGACATCAAACAAGATGCTGATTTGACCTCCAAACGTCCTAAATAAACATTATCCCAGAACAAGCACACTCCCTCATGCAAATGGCAATCCCAAATGTCACTGGCCTACCCCCGCAGGAAAATGCACCCCACCACATGGCAAAGACATCAAACAATTAGGAACATCTTGAGGAACATGACAATGGCCCAAGATGTTGATTTGACCCCCAAACTACAGTAATTGCGTTGGTGGAAGATAAAGGTCCGAGTTTTCCCAGAAGCATGTTAGAAATATAGAAACTGCAATCAGCTGACCTTTACCTAAACCACTCCCCCAAACACTGACGGTCCAGTCACAGCTTAGCAATTACAACAAAGCAGGACAGGCCTTTAGAGCATTGGATTACTTTTGTTATATTAAAGACCGCCTCCTTGGTGAAAATCAAAGTTTTTTTGTTTTTTTTTACCTTGTTAATATCTCCATATGGTGCTTTTTCAAATGCTAGACCAACCATGAGCAAAACAGCCAGTCAATGCCATGACGGAGCAATTTCACCTTGAAACTGTCTAAAAACATGGATTCAGACTTCTGGGGTTTCATAAACCTAACAAACTAATCCAGTCAACATACACTGATCAGCCACAACATCATGACCACTGACAGGTGAAGTGAATAACATTGATCATATTGGTACTATGTGGTGTTCTGCTGGAAAACCTTGGATTTTGGCATCTGTGCTGATGAGACTTAACATCAAACAAGATGTTGATTTGCCATCCAAACTTCCTAGACCCCATTCTGATCAACATCAACAGGATGCAGTGGAACAAGTTTGATTGACAGAGGCCCCACTCCACAAGCCAGAGTACCCAAAGGATCCACTGCCAACATCCTGGTGCCAGACCCCATAGGACACCCTGAGAGGTCCTCTTGTCCATGCCCAATGGTTCAGAGCATTTCTGACCACATAAGGGGGGCCAACACAATGTTAGGCAGGTGGTCATAATGTTATGCCTGATTGTGGATGTTCATCAGTGTGTACTCATGCAATAAAGCAGTAATTACTACATAATTACAAGAGTACTTGGTATGGGACCACTCCCACCTTTGCACATGGCCTTCATTTTTTATCTTAACTAAACACTTTTGTGACTGTGTTTTGAATGATTGTCCACAAAAACACAGAACACCTGTGTGAGGGTTCCTGCGGCAGTAGGTAACTCCAGGACACATATATTATAATTATACACACACAGGGAGATTCACAAGGTGTAAATACGACCAGCTTCGCAATTGCTGCTGTAATTATATTTTAATTTCCTTTAATCTCTCGAACGCTCTCATATTGTTTTAGATACAAGAGCCAGTCCATTAGACTATTTACTCTGCCAACAGTAACACTTCACTTAATGCTAATGATGTTAATATTGCACAGTGTCAAAATGGCATAGAAAAATAATGTTTTAATTCCAGGCTTTGTAGCAGCCCTGCCCATGTGGTACCTTCTCTTCTGCCTGCAGTAGAAATATATGCTGAAAACTATCACATTTAAGAAGCAAAAAAATAAAAAATAAATATTTGGCATTTTTTGCTCGATAAATGACTCGACGAAGCAATCGTTATTGAAAATGTTTATCAGCTCCACTTCGACCAAACAGTTAAGTGACGAATTGACACTTCATCTCAGGGATGCATTGTTCAAAGCCAGGCTCTCAATTCAACACAGCCTGTAAACAGAACAATTCATCCCATGAATCCTGCGCTTTGCTTGTTGACTATATTTCCTGTTTTATAAATAACCACCAAGCTATCTTATTCCTTATTCCCTTTGGTGGAGCGCAGAAAAAGGTCACATGTGTGTATCTGTATAGTACTTTGTTTTCTGGCCAGGCATCAAAAACATCGCCTGGTACATAATACATTATCTGTATCTCTTACTGAGGAATAAACGTGTAGAACACCTTCTGCTTTGTATTACTCTTTCCGGCTTTCCTTTTGTCTTAAAGTCTAAATAACGACTAAATAAAAGATTCGTCTTGACAGTATCTAATCAGACTTGCCAGGTTGTGCTGGAAGAGGAGGAATCACTTGACAGAAAACTTAATTCTAATCCATAACTCCAGGACACCTGTGCTGAATTGGCTGAATTGGTTTGTAACACACCATGTTCACTGAACTAGGAGGCAGAACTTCCTCATCAGGTCCAACACAAGGCCAGCTACAGACTACCCAGAAGGCTGTAACAGTCACTCATCTCTCTGTCCTACTTTCTCTCTTTTCATCCTCCTCCTCCTCCTCCTCTCATATCTTCCCACCCTCTAACTCCATCCCTCCATTCCACTCCTCCATCACAGAAAGGAAATAGCAACACTGGTCTGATTGCTTTAAAGTGCTATCGATAAAAATAAAAAACATCACTTTCTGGGTGTATCTGGGACAATTCAGCAGAAGATTGAAATCTGTTCTTACCAGCGTGGATCACTGGATATCACAAATTACAGTGCCCTTGACAGGGGGGAGACATTCATTTAGCTATCCATAAGATCCCTGGGTTCCCGTTTTATGTGCCAAGTATTTGAATATGCAAAAAGAAATGAAATATAAACATGTACAAATGATAACCAAACACGATATGAAAGGGCTCCCCTAAAATTGATAGATCTCAGGTTGAACATGCCGCGAAAGCAAACAAGCTTCACTTTTTCCATTTTCTCATCTCATTTCTCCATCGCTGTCGACAAGCACAGCAGAGAAAAAAGTGCAGGGGAGCCAATACAGACGGTGAGGGCCCAGGTATGCGTGGTATGAAACTGCTAACTACATGTGTTGTAGATTTCAGCTTGTCAGTTCATTTAATTTAAATCAATTTTTTCAAAGACTCTTAGTTTTCAGGCAGCTGGAATTCTGGGTAAAAGAGAATTAGGAACAGATGAGTTATTTAATAAAACTGCACTCGACAAATATGTGAGAAAACATTAATACTGCCAAAGTATCTGTGTATGTGTGTGTGTGTGTGTGTCTGTGCTGTATCTGTCATAGCAACTATACACCATGGGGAAACTTTTTATGGTTATGTTTACACACTCAAAGTAGTTCGTCAAGATTAGTGAAGGATTGTGGTCTGATTAAAAATTGAAAACTCAGCAACATCTTTGAAGCACTAGGCACAGAATAAAACATGATTTCATGACCCTAACCAATTCCATTTTTAGTCAGTTTTATTTATGTAGCGCCAATATTATATTATTGCGAGAAACCCAATGAATCTAACGATTTTCCTTTTTGAGCAAGCCCTTGGTGACAGTGGCAAAAACCACACATAAGACAAGATCCAAAATGTGGTCAGTGCTACAGATTCCTGTACTTTGATCACCCATCCATCCACCCTGACAACCTCCCTACGACTTGCATATGAATGTATGCAATAATATGCAAAATAAATGTCAGTGTAAGACAAATTAATGACTGTTGGCTGCAAACAGTTTTCTAGTAGAAAGAGGAGCTCTTACAGTACCAGCATTTCAGGTATAGACATGATTGCTTTTATATATTATTAAATGAATACAAATGTATTAATTACTTTTGGAGGTACAATATTCTCATTACAAGTCTAAATAGTGGCTAAACCCATGAAAATAAGATCCAAAGCTGCAATAAAATACAATGTAATAAATAATAGAGCTGAAGAATAAAGGGAGAAATGTCTTAAAGAACCTAAAGGAGAAATCTGGTTTGTTTTTACTGAAGCTCCTTGGACAAGTTCAGCTTACTTTATTTGTCCCCGTAGATAGATTTCACTTGCAGTAGTTGAGCGTTCCATCCTGACACTCATTTCACAAACAGCACAGGCAATCTACAAAATAGTACAACATGGCAAAAAGTACTTATGGTTCAGGAAAAAAAAAAAACAACACAACAAATAAAAATAGATCAATAAAAGTTGTTTCTCTATCATCTGTGTGATGTTTTGCCTGCATTTTGGGACTATAAACCTTCATCCAGAAAGAAGAAGCTAAAACTCACTATGCAATGGTCGCAAGTTGTCCATCGAGCAACCCAGCCATTGTGACAGTTTTGTGTACAGGTATGCTGGGAGGAATGTGACTCTCCAATCAGCCTATTAGACCATTTACCATTCAATTCCATTTTCTTCTGCTGATCCGTGGCTGGATCCTGAGGCAGAGGGCAAGTACAGCATTTGAGATGTCCTGTTCCAGTGACTCCAAGATGTTCCCAGGACAGAGTGAGTTCTTCGTCTACCCCGGGGTCTCCTCCTAGTGGGACGAGGCCAGAAACCCTCCAAAGAAAGTCACCCAGGAGGCATCCTAATTGGAGACCTGAATCACCTCGGTTGGCTCCTTTCGACATGATGGAGCACCAACTCTGCTCCAAACTCCCTCCAAAATGCTCGATCTCCTCACCCTATCTCTAAGGCTGAGCCCAGCCACCCTACAGAGGAAATCCAGTTCAGTCGCTTGTATCTGCCATCTCATTTCGTTAGTTACCCAGAGCTCATGAACACAGAGGAAGACCAACTGCTAAATCAAGAGCTTTGCCTTCTGGCTCAGCTCCCTCCTCAACATGATGGTCTGGTACAACACCCACAATACTGCTGACACTGCTACAGTCTGTCTGTAATGAACAAGATCCAGAGATACTTAAACTCTCCCCAACCCAGAGGGAGCAATCCACCAGTTTCACATAGAGAACTAGGGCCTCAGACATGTAGGTGCTGACTCTCATCTCGGCCGTTTCACACTTGGCTGCAAACCGCCCCTATGCACACTGAAGGTCACGGCCTGATGAAGTATTCTAGGCCTACTAGACCGTTTGACAATTTGATTCATAGTTTCTATCCCGTAAGAACAGGTATCCAAACCGTGACCCCAAAGAAAAAGATAATGTCGGCTCAATAAAATCACTATAAAGTAAGGTCACTGTGGTTTTGTCAATGTGGAAATTGGACAATTTCCTCAAATAGTTGATGCCTCTTACTGGACTCAGCTTCAAAGTTTGCGATTAGAATTATCCTTAAAGTGGGACGAGGTGGAGGTGAGGACAGCAGCACACACTCATAGAAAGAGACAGACGGACAGACAGTGTAACAGACCAGTACAGACAGGGGCAGCAGGTGCAGGAGACCGAAAGAGACGCAGAGTGTGGGAGACACTGACAGACTCATAAGACGGAGAGCAAAGACACAGACAGAATGGGAGGTACTGAGGAGGATGGTGAGCTCCCCCGGCGGTGAACCTGCCATGTGTAGAGGCATGCTGCACCATCTGTGTTGAGACTGTTTACGTAACACACCGCTGCCGCAGACACCCTGCAGATACACACCTCATGCCACCTTGCCTAGGACATCACAGGGCAGGGCGGTGACATGCTTCACTTTGCGTAGCAGCGGAAACGAAAATAACAACCAGAGCAAGATGCGATGACATCAAACGCAAAGTCAGGGAAGAGTCAAGCCAGACATCTGAAAATAGAGTAAACAAAAGCAGCATTAAAGAGAGATAAGAAGTTTCACATTTAAGAGCATTAAACAGCCGAGCCAACGACAGTCAAACGGGACAAAACAGAGGAATATAAATGAAAGAAACGTGGCAGCATGTTACTGCCACCACTTGTTACCCCGCGACACAACATGACCCTAAACAGCAGTGACAGCCATGAACTGTTGTCTGTCATTAGGCCCAGAATCACACGCAAACACTAATCATAACAGATTCAAATTCCTCACAACTGCAAACAATGAACAGCCGCCACATCTGCCACGGCTACACACTGAGAACAAAGAGGAGCAAGGGAGCGAGAAAGAAAAGACAAAAAGAACAAACAACGGGGGTGAAGTCACACATATTGACGAAGAAGGCAAGACAAGGCAAGACATGATGGGGCTGGTGAGGAGGGAGGCTGATGAGTGCGAGGGAAAGAGGCAGAACAAGTGGGGCAAAAGAAGGCAGTAAAAGAATGACCAGGGAGACAGAGGGAGAGTCTAGTGCGTGTTGACAGTGCTGTCGTGTCTTGGCAGTACCAGCCAGACTCTGGAGATGTCTTCGGCAGACACTGCTGCTCAGCACGTGAGCTGTTTGTGCGGAACCAAAACAGAGCAAATGTCCGCTGAGAGGTGGTGGCACAGTAATTGTGTTGGTGGAAGATAAAGGTCCGTGTTTTCCCAGAAGCATGTTAGAAATATAGAAACTGCAATCAGCTGACCTTTACCTAAACCGCTCCCCCAAACACTGACTGTCCAGTCACAGCTTAGCAATTACAACAAAGCAGGACAGGCCTTTAGAGCATTGGATTATTTTTGTTATATTAAAGACCCCCCTCCTTGGTGAAAATCAAGCTTTTTTTTTTTACCTTGTTAATATCTCCATATGGTGCTTTTTCAAATGCTAGACCAACCATGAGCAAAACAGCCAGTCAATGCCATGACGGAGCAATTTCACCTTGAAACTGTCTAAAAACATGGATTCAGACTTCTGGGGTTTCATAAACCTAACAAATCAATCCTGTCAACATACACTTATCAGGCACAACATCATGACCACTGACAGGTGAAGTGAATAGCATTGATCATATTGGTACTATGTGGTGTTCTGCTGGAAAACCTTGGATTTTAACATCCGTGTTGATGAGACTTAGACAACCAAATAAACATTGTCCCAGAACAAGCACACTCCCTCATACAAATGGAAATCCCAAATGTCACTGGCCTACCCCGCAGGAAAATGTACCCCACCACATGGCAAAAACATCAAACAATCAGGAACATCTTAAAGAACATGACAATGGCCCAAGATGTTGATTTGACCTCCAAACTTCCTAGACCCCATTCTGATCAAGCATCAACAGGATGCAGTGGAACAAGTTTGATTGAC
>OMNN01101820.1:0-11863 GCA_900302755.1 Chromis chromis
GGCATCTTTACGGATCCCTGTGAATATTTCACGTATAGCAAAATCATGCGGCACCTTGAAACACAGCGCCGGCACAAAATGTTCCAAATGATCATCATATACACGCCGAGCGGTCGCTCCTCATGAGCGGCGTTACTTATGCACGGCACACACATACGGACACACTCGTCCCTTTTGTCCCTGGGTTTCTATATCAGTCCCTCTCCTTCTCTTTCCCCTTCTCAGTCGGCTACACCCTGCCTTCCTCCACGGCCCCTGCCTACACACACATGTACAGGATCTCATTGGTGCACACACATAGCCGAGGGGCAGAGAGAGGCTAATTGAGTGGCGCCCTGGGTGTTCTGGTAATGTGGCGCCTGTGAAGAGTGGTCAAACGCATGATCACAAACACTCGCGTATTGCAGGGGCACGGTTTCAGCTCACCTTCATCATGACTGGGGGAAAACAAAACGCGCAGGCGTGTGCGTGTTTTTCATACATGTGTCATGTGTGTCTCTATAAATAGAATCCCCTTCCTTTTTGTCTCCCTTACCGTTCAATTCTCCCCTCCTCCCACCCGCCCTGGGAATGGCTCCCAAAGGAGGCAAGCAAGTAGGAGAAAGGTGAAGAAGAGGAGAAAGGATGGAGTAATGAATGAGAGGTGTTTTCTTTACAAATTACTAGGGATAGACCGCTTGGCCGATAATTGTGGCCGATATTTGCCCATTTTTCAGATTATCTGTATTTTTATTGGTTGATTATTGATTAATTAAATGAGTTACTTCAGGTGTGATGCAGCCTCCTCTCTCTGTTGTCTCACAAATATTTCTCAAGCAGCAAGAAAAACAAGCCAGGAAATTAGCTCCTCTTACAGTGGCTAAGGCTACGCTAACGGCTAGCGGCTAAGTTAGAAGGCAACTACAGGTAATAATAATAATCTAACCTCTATTGATCCCCTTGGGGAAATTCTTCTCTGCATTTTGACCAATACATACTAGTAGCAGTGGGCTGCCGTAGTGCAGCGCCCGGGGAGCAGTCAGGCGGTTAAGGGTCTTGCTCAAGGGCCCACAGTGGTGGTGACTGGGACAAGAGGTGCTTGTCACTTTCCCACCTCAACCTCTTGCCAGTCCGGGGACTCGAACCGGTTACAAGTTAGCTTCACAAACCACTAGGCCACCCAGATTAACCTGAAGTAGAGCCTGGAAAACAATAATTAATAATGCTTTAAGATATAAAAGATTAAGAAAATAGAGAAGACGTAACTGCAGTCGATCCCACATAAACAGAGGAATAATTGAATCACTCTTATTCCCATTTTATATATTCAGTTATAGTCACGTTTATTAATGAATATCTATTATCGGCCTTTCTTGATCACTGGCATCGGTATCGGCCCTGAAAAACCCGAATTATCATCCACGTAAAAAGCAAAACTCCTTCCTGATCGTATTGCACACAGAAAGCATTAACTCCTCTTCCTGTCCTCATCCTTTCCTCTTCTTTGTCTGCTCCTTCCTTCCTCTCCCCCTCCAGATTCCTCATTCATCTCCATCACACATTTCCACTCAGTCTCTCAGTCACTCTCTTCCTTTAACTGTTTATCTTGTGACCTTAATGAGACTGGGAGGGTGGAGGGGGACTGATTTAAGGAGACGCAGCCTGTGTGAGAAAAACACCGTGACAAACACATTAAGATGTACAATAAGACGCTCCCTTCTTCCTCTTCCTCTTCCTCTCTCCTTGCGTTAGACTTCATGTACGTCGAGCCAAGTGGTGATGCTACTGCAGATCTCGCTCGGGCCTGCTATCACACTCTAACACTTTAATATAGCCCTATGTCTGCTCGAGTGTGTGCGAGTGTTTGTTTGTTTTGTTCGTCTGTGTGGGTGGTGTGTTGCCAGAAAATACACTTAGCAGAACATATTTAACTGACTCATAATGGTGGCTGGTGGGGGTGTGTGTGTGTGTGTTGGTGTGTATTTGTGCCTGTAAACAGGCGGCCATGGCAGCGAGAGGCCAGACGTCGGTTCGTTTGAGCCATAGGCCTGTTCGGGTCTGACTCACTTAGACTCGGGGCATTTGATTGCACCCGTTTGACCTGCATTTTGACCTTTGACATGAGAGTAGGGATATTATCTTAACTGAGTCTGGCAGCCGCATATGTGTGAGTATGCTTGAAAATTACAGGAAAAAAAATTTATAAAAATGTTTTTATCTGACATTCATATACAGATGTGATATATGTGTTTTAAGTTGTCATGATTTTTGGCTTCCATGGACACTTTCTTGCAAGTTTATTAATGTAATTGTGAGAAAAAGTCTGCCCCATCTCTACTATAAAACTCTTGTCTAATTTGCACCTACACAGAGTTCCGGTTGATAGTAATGATTTATGTGCATGCTAAATTAAAAGCCCCAACTGCCAGTAGAAAGTAATATTGACAATATACAAATGCAGCATTTAATCAATCACGATGTGTGGGTGTAAGTCAAACATAATGTAATTATTGTACTTCTTCTTCTTGCCATGACTGTGTACAAAACGCTATGTCAAGCCGTGTTTTTTTAAATATTGTAGATCAGCGATGGGCAACTCCGGTCCTCGAGGACCACTATCCTGCATGTTTTAGATGTTTCCTTCTTCCAACACACCTGATTCAAATGATCAGCTCATCATCAAGCTCTGCAGAAGCCTGATACTGATCCTGATCATTTGAATCAGGTGTGTTGGAAGAGGGAAGCATCTAAAACATGCAGGATAGTGGTCCTCGAGGACCAGAGTTACCCATCCCTGTTGTAGATGTTATTCTGGGGTTGAAATTGATCAGATATGTTCCTTGACTGACCTCCTTCACTCCATTTGAGTGGATGATTCTCGCCACCATCATTGCCAACTGCATCGTCTTGGCTCTGGAGCAACATTTGCCTGACGGGGACAAGACGCCGCTGTCTGAACGCCTGGTGAGTTAAACAGACAGTCCTGTTAATCATGTTTACACATGTGCGCCATATATAAACATGATTAAATCCAAGTGACAGTTGTGTCTCTGTATTCATTTCACTATAGTGGAGATGCTTGTCTACTAGAAGAGGAGATTCAAAGTACAGATTTAAAAAAAAAAAAGCATGATAGCACATTAGAAAATTTAAATCTACATGTGCAGAAATTAGATATATTCATAGCCAACCTTAGTGGATCACAAAACACATATTTATAAAAAAGATTCTTCTGAAAACAAACTCATCTAGTCTTACTTTGTCTCACTGTTTTTTCAACCATTTTTCTTTCTCCTCTGTCTTCCTCTTCTTGTTCTCGCTCTTCAGGATGATACAGAGCCGTATTTCATTGGGATCTTCTGTTTTGAGTCTGGAATAAAGATCCTGGCACTTGGCTTCGCCTTCCACAAGAACTCCTACTTGAGAAACGGATGGAACGTCATGGACTTTGTGGTGGTGCTCACAGGGTAAGTGGCAGCAAATGGACACAAGCCAAGCACACATACATGGAGAATATGCACCTGATTGTACACATGCAAGTTCAAAGTCAGACTAAAGTTGGCAAAAACAAAGTGTTTGGTGATAGTTTGTCAAAGTCTGTCATGCGTTTTAGTGTGTGTCCTCCACATATGTGTGTGAGTGTCCTTTCCCTGCTCCTTTGCCCTAATGAATGGCCCCATTCTGAGCAAGGCAGCAGTCAGATCACAGAGCAGAACTGCAGGCAGCCGGCAGCCTGGGTAGTGAACAAATGTCACCACAATATATACAGAGAAAGAAGGGTTGGGGGGCACAGAGGGAGCAGACACTGGAGCGAAGGCAGGAAGAGAAGCTGTAAGAAACATTTACAGGTGATGCTAGCTAAGAAGAGACAGAGTGGCAATGGGAATGAATGAAAAGAGAAGCATGTAAAATAAAAGGCAAGTAAGGGAAGGAAAAATGTACAGCAAATAAGAGACTATATTTAAAGGCCAGTAGGGGTAATGTAGCTAGATTTGAATGCCAAGTGCAATACTAAAACAGTTTCCTGTAGATAAAGAGGGGGTGGCTGGGTTGTGACCTTTGAGGAAGGTGAAAATGAGGGCAAAGGGAAGAAATGAGATGTAACTTGAGGCCAATGACACAAATGTTGTTAACAAGGGTGAGTTAGCATCATGGAGTTACTATCACCTTCACTAATAAGACTATAGATCATAGAAAACCAGAGAAAATAGATTGAAAATGTAGATTGGCAGTAATAAAGGGAGGAAAGAGGAGCAGAATGATTGTGTGTACACACATGCAAATGGCTTCGCAATTTATATTCAGCGATGCACTGATTTGTCCAAGCTTGATTCTGTTTTCCCAACATATTCATCTGCTGATCCATCCATCAAACTGACTGTCAGATATCATTCGCCGTTGCGTACGTATTTTTTGAGCGCGTCCTTGATGTGTTTACAGCTGTCACATGGCGGTGTACGGATGTGATTTAGATGAATGTGATGTATGATGGGTTAATGATAAAGGGGGGGAAGCGTGTATTAAATGCTTGTGGATGTCCAAACCAGTGTCATTCGCAGCTCGTCACATGTGGACGATTTGTCACGACACTTATGGCGTCTCTATTTAATGCAACGGCTGCAGCTTGAGCATCATTTTTCAACATGCGGGGTAGTGCGATAGGCTTCAATAGACTCCCGAAACATCAGAAATAGATGCAATGAGACTACTGTTGTCATTGCAGTTGCTTGCTCTCGGGCAACAAATCAGATAGTAGATGTGTTGAGGTGTTAATGTGGTAACAATGAAAATGGAGGGGAAGGCTGATGCGAAAGGGAGGAAAAGAAAGTCGTGTTTTTTGCCTAAACTTAACCAAATAGTGACTAAAAACAAACAATACAACAATCCTGAATGAGGGAACATAGGGCTGGGTGACAGGGTGAAATGTCTACTACAAAAACTAGTTAAAAAAAATCAGTATGTTTTAATATATTTTGGTTTATAATGATTTCTACCACCTTACTTTGAATTTAATGAGTTTAGCCTATTCATCAAGGTGCACAGGTAATCATTTTAATGTTGTTAAAACACACACATATATAAAAAAGGACAAAGGAATGATGTGTTTTCAATCAGTTTTTTTTCATGGTAGTTTGCACCTAATGCATTTAAGTGAAGCTAATGAACAATCTAACAAACTGTTTAAAAAAAAAATGTATTTATTAAGTCTACAGTATATTGCCGATGTACTGTTGCACCCAATGTGACCCCGTGTCCTATACTGGGATTCACAGCCAGCTAAACTCTTTCTTGTATCACTTCCTCCAAGGAACAGGCACGTGTTGTTTTCGGACTGGATTTAATACAAAAAAGTGTGAAACTGAAATGATACAAAAAACAGAAAAATACTCAATATACAAATAACAATATTTACACTTCAATCAAATAAACATTTCCTTATATCTATAGGTGCATTAAACAGTTAACTCAACTTAGCAGTCACATTAGATAAACAAAGATTAGACTATACTATACCAACAAACATATGAAAATGTCTTAAACTTATATACATAATATCTAACAATCACACAACATAGAAACTCACTCATATTGCCACCAAAGGGGTAGAAAGGAGTGGATGGCGCTGGATTGCGAGAGTTACACCATGTTTTTCTCGCCTGTGCAAAATCAACACTTCCTTGTTATTTCTTTCATTCACTAATGGGCTCAACATAGCCAACTGTGCAAACTTGCGCCCCCTATAGGCCTGGAGAAACACCAACATAAAAACAGTTCCAGTACAGCCGATACAATAGACTATCATCTTATCGCCCAGGCCAAAGTGAACAACATGATAGTGAAAACGAATCCTGGTATCCTTCGTAAAAAGTTTGTGTTTGAACAATGCTGTCACTGTCTGCCTTTATACTACCAGACCCACCAAAGTTTAAAATTGGTTCTAAAGAGCTACCCACCATGCACATTGTCTAAAATTGACGTCGAGGGGTCATGACCAAGTCTCCTAATGTGACGATTTGGTAGTATAATAATATGTTATGTCGCCTTATGGTCAACATCAGAATTTCCTCATGCACAAAACTCATTTGCCACATGTTAAGATTGCTGCATTGCTCAAAATTTAGTTTGAAATATTCAGTTCAGTTTTATTTATATAGCGGCAATTCGTAACAGATGTCACTTTACATAGCAAGATGAAACTATAGATAGAAAGCATGATTACCCTTTTAGCAAGCACTTGGCAACTCCCCTCTAACAGGAAGAAACCTCTGCCAGAACCAGGCTCAGGGAGGCGGCCATCTGCCTCGACTGGTTGGGGTGAGGTTAAAGGGGAGAGGGAACAAGATGGCAGATAGAAAACAGACAAACTGTGCATAAAATAATAATAAACAGCTGGGAGGTCAGTGAGGCTTGTAACCGCAGGTCAGATACATATAGCCAGAGGACAAAGCACAAAATATGGGAAGACACGAGGTTAGTGACTTGCAATGTTGGTGGACAAATGTCATTATACACAGATTTGGCACTGCGTTTTAACAGGAGGAATACTGTGTCATTAGATCACGTAGTAAAATGTTACTATGTGTTGTAATGTGGGAGTATTGGCACAGATTGTATTGCATGTTGTGGTCCATGCATGTGGTGATTTGGAGAGCTTCCTGGCTTACATAAACCCCGCACATCTCTGCTGACAAAGCACCAGTGAAACTAGCGATTGCCCCCTTCTCCCCACCTTTTTTTTTCTCTCTCACACACTCAGTCTGGCAGTATGTCCTTATGCTTTAATAAGAGCAATCATGAAGCCAAGCTCCTCTCAGCGTGGCACAACAGAGTGACTGTAAGAGAGAAGAGAGGTGAGAAGACAAGTGTCAGCGAGACAGCAGGAAGCGGCGAGATGCAGAGAGGAGGAAGGAGAGGTTGAGCAGAAGGAAGCCAGACTGTCCTTAAAACTTCCAGCAAAAATGCCTGGTCTCACATAAATAGAGCCTTCCCGGATCTTTCGATTGCACCAAGAGGTCTGTTTGCAGGTTATTCTAAAGTGAGGTGTGTGATTGCCTCAATGTACTGATTGCTAAAAGGCAAGCAACTAAAAAAAAACAGGTTGTGTTGTGGGGAAAAATGATTGAAGTGCATCAAAAGCAGTTTCTCAAAAGAAAAAAATAACTGAATTTATTGTACATGTATGGTGCAAGAGGTGACAAATCACTCAGGCGCCCATGACCAGCCAGTGGAAATGACAAAGTGTTAGAAGTGACACGTCATGAGGCACTCTTTTGCACGTTCAGGTGTGAAGAAAGCAAAGTGAATTTAACATCCAAAAATACACAAACAGAAACAAAGGCTTTAGAGACGGAGGGATATTTGAGAAAGTATTCGGAAATTAATATGTCAAGAAAAAACAAAGCACTAAATCAAATATTAAACAACGACCACAACACACATCTTTTTTCTTTACAGACAGTGACTCTGCTGCAGCTCTTACGGCACACATACTGTACTGTACATCTCCATGAAACGTTACGGACACTGACCCAAATCAATACATTTTACACTCTCACTCAGATGCACACACATTCTTTGTTGTGCTCTCTGTGAATGGCGGTTGTGTGTTTTTTTAGCCGTGCAGCTCTTTGAAGATGAAAGGCTACTTGGCCTTTCTGCCCACCTCTGGTGGAAACCTTTGATAACACACTGACCGGTGCACCAGCATGACACGCATGCACACAGACACACACACACACAGACACACACACACACACACACACGCACACACAGACACACACACACACACAGACAGACATTTCCACTTCAAACATTCCTTTCTCTTTCCTGCTCGCCCCGTCGTGCACTTCCAGGCGCTCTCTTCAAACACGTACAAAGACAAACACAAATGGCACTTAACATGTCTGAATGGATTAGCCATTCACTCTACAACCTTGTTGGGTGTCATTTGATTTGTGTGCACCCATGTGTGTGTGTTGACCTATCTGTTGTAGTAAATTGCCAGAGTGGTTTGGCACTGGGAATAAGCTAGTTGTTTTTTATACCCCACTATTGATTATTAGTCCAATTACCTTTAGTTTACAGCCTTTTCCTGCCTCGCATCCTCCCTCCTGTCTCGCCTTCCTGTGCACTTGTTCAGGTTTCGTCTGATACAAAAGGAACAAAGAAAGGAAGGTCCTTTTAGTGAGTTTGCAATCAACAGATGTTCAATTTTAAACGTGTTAAATCTGTGTTTACATCATACAGACTTTGATAATTAATTTCAGTAAGAAAATGGGTGAAGTCATAAAAGTAGCTGGAGTCATTTAGGTTTTTGTTTTAGCCAATTCTAGCCACAGGGTAAAAGATACACCTTATGTAGGTCACTAGTCAATCTCACATAAAAAAACAGGCTCCTCTTCAAGCTCTTATGCACACCTATGGGCAATTTAGAGTCCCCAGTTAGCCTAAACCACATGTCTTTGGACTGTGGACTAAAGCACCCAGAGAGAAATAACGCAGTACTGCATACAGAAAGGTTTCCGGCTGGTTCCTGTGATGTGACCGCACCACCCACTTCACACTAAGCCGCCCTGAAGGAGTATGCTTCCCAGTTTCAAATACGTTTCAAGGTTACTGTGAAAAATTATTGCAATTCCCTGCAGCTTTGACATTCAGATAATTAAATACTGTTTAGGCCGGTGTAGAGGTAGCACCTGCAGTTCTGTCATCGTCTACATTTGTGGATTTCTGATAGGAATTAAAGGAAAAACCAACATAAGGTGTCTTGGTAAGGTGGTGAGCCACCAGAACAGCTTCAGTGCACAGCGGCATTGATTCTGATTCCTGTGTAACTCTACTGGAAAGACTTCTGCTAAAAGATATTCCCACATTTAGTGGTGAGTATGACAAGTGGACCCTAACCATTCTAGCAAAATCAAGGGTTTTCCTTTAATTTGTCACCCATCTTACACGTGTGTAGCTTTTTCGACTAACTTATCAAATGCAACGTCATTAGGAAGAATAAAAATGACATTATTAATCTTGCATCTTTTCTTGCTAAGGGAGGATATAATATTAATGTGAGAGAACATTTAAGATCACGCAGATACAATAGATGGGAAATATTTGAATCACGGTCGCAGAGGCAAGCAAAGGAGACAAGGAGAGATAAGTTTGGAAAAGAGATGAAGCGATTTAGTCCATGATGTGGACAAAGATAATTAGCCTCGTTTAGCTGTAGTCAGCAGGAAAGCAGACGGAGAGAAAATACTGTTTGTATAATGTGCTCGATTCCCATGAGAAGTGGACAGCGGGGAGATTGTGTAATCGCAACGTTGCTTAATGCGAGTCTCCTTAATCATTTTGTGTTCCTCGGCCTAAAGCGCAGGTCTGTGTGCTCACCTGTGTGTGTTTGGTTTAAGATCCATTACAGTACAGTAGACAACATCTCTGTCCCTGACAAATTATTTTCCAGTTGCTTATTCCACATGACCCACTTCCAGCGTGCATGTTTGAATAAAATTATTCTCACTGAGTGTGTTTCGGCTGCAACCATTTAGCCCATTTTCTTGTGCAGATGTGTGTGTGTGTTGTTTGTGTGTTGTTTGTGTGTGTCAGCCGCGAAACATTTACATTAGATAGAGAAAACGAGGAGAGAGAGAAAAAAACAAAAAAACAATCAATCTGGCTCCTCCCTTGGCCCTGTTACCAAGGTGATACAGAGATTCTATCAATGAGCCAAGGTCCCTGTTGCCATGGAAACACTTATGAATGAGAAAGGGCCCAGTAACCGTGGAGACGGTGTGAATGAGGAACTGCCTCATCGGTCTGACACTGTTTGTGACGGCGGATGCTGTTTCGAAAACTGAATTCTTTATCGCTTTCGCCATCACCACTGTGACCGTAGTCATCATCATCATCATCATCATCATCATCTTCATCATCAGTGATTTGACTGTCATTATTGTCACATCACATAGATACAGTCATGTGAAAAAACTAGGACACCCCAGTAAATATTCAGTTCTTTATTAAGAAACATTCACATATCAATGTGTAATCTTGTTTTTATTAATCTCTGGAAAAGGAAGTGTTAATTGCAGCTAAACAACAAAAATTAACCTTGTTTTACTCACTAAACAAAAGATATCAACAAAAATGTATATTCTAACTAAGGAAAAAGTTAGGCACCCCCTAATAGCTCATGTTACCCCCTTTGGCTTCTTGTAGCCATCTACCAGTCTCTGACTTCGGTCTGAGGAAAGTTTGCCCCACTCATCAACACAGATTCTTTCAGCTGTGAGATGTTTGAGGGGTTTCTTGCATGTACAGCCCGTTTCAAGTCACCCTACAGCAGTGGTTCTCAACTGGTCCAGCCTCAGGACCCACTATGTCGCTATTAATAACGGTTGCGACCCAAATTTTTGAGGTTTGCTGTTCCTGTTAACAAATGAAGGTTTATTTGGGTGTAGTCTCAACGCATTTTTATACAGGTTGGAAAAATTTGGGCTTATTTTTTGCTAATTCTGGTATATTTGGACACTTTTGTAAAGTTTTGGGCATATTTTGGCAGATTCTTTATTTTTGGCACATTTTAGCATAAATGTCTCCAATAAACTGGCAGAGCCACATCTAGAGGTTAATATTGGGCAACTACTGGTGTCACCACCACTAAATATCCTGCTATTGAAAGCAAACTGTGTTATAAGAAACACATCTGTTAAAATAAGACTTTTTTTGGAGGGGCATGTTTCTGCGACCCTCTAAAAATGGCTTCGCGTCCCACTTTTGGGTCCCGACCCACCAGTTGAGAACCACTGCCCTACAGCATCTCAATGGGATTAAGATCAGGGCTTTGACTCTGCCGTTCCAGGACTCTTCATTTATTAGTTTTTAAACGTATATTCTTCAGTTTTAATTGTTACCTCCACCAAGCGGAGGTTACGTTTTTGCCGGTGTTTATCTGTTTGTTTGTTTGTTTGTTTGTTAGGAAGACAAATTGAAAAGTTATGAACGGATTTTAATGAAATTTTCAGGAAATGTTGATAATGGGACAAGGAACAGATGATTACATTTTGGTGATGTTCTGGATTACCATCTGGATGCAGGATTTTTTTTTGTGGAAATCACAATATGGGTGGAAATGAGCTGCTTGGCGGAGGTCTACGCTCTCCGAGTGCTTTTCTAGTTTAGTTATATTACTTCTATCTCTCAGTATTGTTAAAATTGATATTAAATGTCCATATGTCTAAATATGTTAAAAAAAAAACTAAAAAAACAACACACAGGCTTTCATAGGGTGCCCTAACTTTTTCACATGACTGTAGTTGAGGCACATTAATGTGTAATTGCAGGATTTTACCCGCATGGTTTCTGTATTGTACCCCCAATAATGCAGACGCAGACGTACCCATTTATCATTTCATGTGTGGAGGGAAACAGGTGTGTGTTAGTGTGTGTGTGTTATATCAGCACACAGTGTTTTTTTTTGCTTCCTGGCAGATGTGCAGGTTACTCCTTTCACAAATTCATGCCCACGCACCTTGATTTAGAAGGTAAATACTATGCTTTAATCTTAATACTGTAGGTGCCCACATTGCCAGCATGAAAATTAGGAAGCTAGCTAACAATCATCTTGTTCTACTTGTTTGTTACTTCATTATTTTTAGTCTTCCTCTCTTTTTTATTGTACCTATTTATTGCACTCCCTGTGGAGACCGTATTGCTTTTCCTGTGAAGCTCAGTCCTCAATAGTATCACATTGCTATTAAGAGTAGTACATTCATTTATTTAAATAGTACTGTTAGAGTAGTACGATGTGAGATCCAGCGTAAAAAGACAAATAAGCTAATTCTGTGTAGCATTACAGTCAAAATGATAGTAATTCATTCGATTGTTTCCG
>OMNN01101821.1:0-12066 GCA_900302755.1 Chromis chromis
CCTCCCTCATGCAAATGGAAATCCCAAATGTCACTGGCCTACCCCCGCAGGAAAATGCACCCCACCACATGGCAACAACATCAACCAATCAGGAACATCTTGAGGAACATGACAGTCGCCCAAGATGTTGATTTGACCTCCAAACTTCCTAGACCCCATTCTGATCAAGCATCAACAGGATGCAGTGGAACAAGTTGGATTGACAGAGGCCCCACTGCACAAGCCAGAGTACCCAAAGGATCCACTGCCAACATCCTGGTGCCAGACCCCATAGGACACCCTGAGAGGTCCTCTTGTCCATGCCCAATGGTTCAGAGCATTTTTGACCACATAAGGGGACCAACACAATATTAGGCAGGTGGTCATAATGTTATGCCTGATCGGTGAATATCCCAGCTGTTGCACCATGAATGCAGTTCAGGTTCATGCAGATATATGAGAGAATGTAAATACACCAAATGCCCCCATTTATTATCATATTCTCATGATCTTTCTCCATCTGTCTAAAGTTCAGCATGAGGACTTGCCAAGCTGAAGTTTAGTCCTGCCTGTAGTTTGGCATCAGTCTTTGTCTGTTTGCAATTAATGAGAAAATGCAATATTCAGTGGAGGAAATGCTGCCGATCAGTTATAACGTACAATGTAGAGAAAACAATTGTACTAGTTAAATGCTCATGGAGATAACCGTCAAAGCTTGTCGATCATTCAATATGAAGCAAAGAAAACATTTTTGTTTCTTAATCTTACATCCCACTTGGGAGAAAAGTCTTTCACAACATACCAACCTCCAGAACACGCTGGCAGAGAGCTCTGAAAACAAAGACACTAAACCTTCCCAGTCTGTGGCTGCTGAGTAACAGCAGAATCCATTACCATCTGGATGGGAGCACAAAGACTATTGTTTGGATTGAAAAAAAGAGAGCGCTCAACTCTATTTCTGCATTTGAACCACTGAATATTCCCATGTTTCCAGATACTCCACTGTGAGGTTGAGCCTTTGTCTAGTTTTGAGGAGCTGATAGTATAAACATGAGTCTGTCTAAACACCCAGAGGACGCTAAGTCTGCTGTTAGCTATTAAAATTATAATTATGACAGTTTCTCTTGCGCAGATGACGGATGCCATAACCTAGAATGAAAATATGGACAATCACAGGTGTAATATAAGGTCTGAGTAAATCAGATTTTCTCATGAACTGAGCTGATTGAAAATATTTTTCTTTTATCAGCTGGATAAAATCAAACTTGACCTCAACCCATTTTCTGCCATGCTGCTTTTTCTCCGTGTTTTTGATTAAGCAAACTTTTCCTTTGTGCAATAATTCTGTCTTCAGTATCCTCCTTTGTTCAACCATACAGTAAGTCACCAGCAAATACAGGGAGATTTGTGTTGTTGCGGTCCCGAGGGAAATCTCCTCTTTGTTGCTCAAATGAGAATGTCTTTCTGTTACTCACACACGAGGCTGTTCCTCCTCCTCTGTGTTTGCTACTAGTGCGTAATTATTTCTGCTTTGAGTTATAGTGGGGGAGAGTGACTCATGTTGTTGCAGCATCACGCTTTGGCCTTGGGAGTCCCCCAAGAGTCCTCACCGCGGCCAAGGTTCGCTATAGTTGGATTCACCAGATTGTCCTACGGGACAGTTGAGCTTATCACGAGATGGGATTTCCACTGTTTCATACAGTTTCATCATTTTACAAATGAAACGGAACATGGAAGTATTGATGACAATTTTCTGAGAGGACAGGGACGATATGTGTGTTTATGAGTATTGGAGTGTGTGTTTTTGTGTCAGGAGGCTTCATTTTCACTGCTTACGTACTGATTTGCCTCTCCGGAAGAGTAGCTGATTTCCTGCCAAGGTGAAGTAGCGGGTTTTCCAGCGCTTAATAAACTTCCAGCGGACCTGCTTTTCCTTCAGCTTCCCTTCGATCAGTGGTTGTCCTTCCTGGTTCACAACTAGAGGTGCACACAAACAGAACAACAGAAAGAAAATATATTAGTGTTTCATATTTTGGTTCTCTTGATGTTTATTTATGAAAATCCAACACAAAATGTTAAAGCATACCCTAAAAAGACTGAGGAACTTGGCTAATTGCCCCTGGGTAGTTTGATTTTGGGAAATGAATGAAAATACAATGATTCTATGAAGAACGAAAGATAAATGTAACAACTGCGCAACACCCACTGCTTTGTAGACTACTGTTCTGAAGCCTCAAGTTTAGAATTTGGCCATGTCGTCTTTCTCTTTTCATACCAAGTTTCAAAACCATTTTTGACTTAAAACTCAAGGACACGTCAATTCAGCAGCAACCTGTCAATCACAAGGTAGCCCCGCCCTAAAACACGACATGTTTAATTGTCTATTTTACTGTAACTTGAACCATAACTTACAAAATGAACACCCTGCTATGTTCAAAAAGTTTAGAAACTAGCGATTGAGACCACAAACTCATTAGGAAAATTTTAACTGGGGTAATAAATCAAGGGAGAAGTTGGGTCATTTTCTTAAAGACTTCTATTCGATTGAACTTCTTTTTACAACCAGAAGAGTCGCCCCCGACATTAGAAAGAATGCAGGTTTAAGGCACTTAAACTTGGCCCCGGGGTGCGGGGGGGTAGGGTGGGGTGTGAGGTAAAAGTCAAACAATCAGGAACATCTTGAGGAACATGACAATGGCCCAAGATGTTGATTTGACCTCCAAACTTCCTAGACCCCATTCTGATCAAGCATCAACAGAACAGCATGAAGTTTGATTGACAGAGGCCCCACTGCACAAGCCAGAGTACCAAAAGGATCCACTGCCAATATCCTGGTGCCAGACCCCTTAGGACACCCTGAGAGGTCCTCTTGTCCATCCCCAATGGTTCAGAGCATTTTTGAGCACATAAGAGGGATCAACACAATATTAGGCAGGTGATCAAAATGTTATGCCTGATCGGTGTACAGCTTATGGGCTAAACATACAGTACAAAAACACAGGTATGAGACATTTAAACCAGTAATATCCTATATAACCCCTAGATTTATGTCCCCATAGCTTCCTCCAAACAAAGTGAGAGTATTTTGCATGTAAAGAACATCACAGCCACCCTGCTGATCAGACTCACATCACTCATTTACTGTAAAACCAACCAGTCAAACACTGTCATAGTTAATTTGTATCTTAAAGTTCTGCTCTGTTCTCAATTTACTTTAACTTCGTTCTGTCTTTAGTTTTTAGTTGTAGTTTTTTATAACCCTCAAGCACTTTGAACCGCATTTGCATGAAACTGTGATGCACGCAAATGTGAATTGATCCACTTCCAAGCATTTGTCTCATGCATGCGTGTGATCAGACAGAAGAAACCCCAATTCGCTGAGTCTGGACTGGTCTTATTAGAAACACTCACATCAACCTCCTGGACTGAGCTGGATTTAGTGCCAATTCGAGTGTATGTGTGAGTGTAGTATGCATCAGTTATTTTTTTGGTATTCCTCTATATGGGCATTGTGCTTGAATACAAGTGAGCAGCTTCTTTTGTCAACCAAATCCATTTTTACCTGCATCAAAGAAACATTTTCTATCAATATAATACCACAGTAATCTACAAGAGTCCAGTAGTCGTGTGTGACTGTGTCCTCTAAGCGTTTGGGAGATTGTGCTAAACTCTGATGTTCTGGCATGTTCAGGTTTGGTGCCAATAATCAAACCAGAGCTTCAGATGCAGACGACCGAACAGAGCCGCTCTTTGTACCCACGATGATGAGTAAAGCGGCGAAGAGATTACTGCAATCTAATGACGCTGCAAAGATGATTCACAGAGGTGGCCGACACCAAAGAAAACAAACCGCTAAAGGTCATCACAACCCCAAATCAAAACAAGGAAAGACAGAGAAGCTGCTTTTCTGTTCCACATCTTTTCAAATCAAATGGGTTTTAGTTTCTTGACGGTCGATCAAACAGCATTTGATAGCATTATAAAGACATTATGTCAAGGCCCGATAGCTTTTTATGGGTATTTAATAGTGTGTTTTGACATTTTATAGACAAATCATGAACTGATTAATCAAAAAACAGTGCATTAAAACTATAATGATAGAACTTCAGCCGCAGCAGACATTACTCAATACAATATAATAGAAACACTGTGCTCTGTGTTACTGTATCATAAACACCCATTCTGCTTCAGGTTAATGAATTGATGAGTTTGATAATGTTTATTTAGTGATGAATCCCAGAGATGCCAATCATGTGACTAAAACAATTGCATTCTTTCCTAATTATTAGTCTGTGTTCTGTGTGTCCTACAGATAAACCACAGATAAGACAGAAACGCTGCTTATACCAACCCTCACACCCATATACCAGCTTGTCTGCATCACCTAACAAATATTCCCATTTCTTAAAACTTGTCTACTGCATACATCAACACGCCTCGTCACTTTGCTTTGATGTAGACACCTGGAAAGTGATTTGTTATCAGCCCCGGGGCGTGTGCAGTAGTTCACAACCTTTCACTGACGTCAAAAAACAAAGGTAACAACACAAAACCCACACACACACTGACTCATAAGCAAATATTGAGGATGTCTGTGCAAGTAAACGGCAGATAGTCGTGTCCAAAACCAGACGGGTTTGCATGCGTGGAGTTGGATTTCAGACGTGTGACAGGAGTCAAGTCTCCGACCCAAGTCATTACCAGAAACAGCTGTTTCTCCAAACAAGCCTAATTTCACCCTCAGGTCCAAATATGAAAAAGACCTACATGCTGCAAAACTATATCTGTCAGTTTGTTTTGGCTTTTATAATGTGTGAGTGTGTTTCACTGTGGTGTTTTGTAGTTTTTGGCTGCAGGACGAGAACATCCAGTCAAGATGAAGTGTGAGGAGAACAGACGGATGAATCCTGAATGACAGTTATGGATGTAAAGCACAGTTGACAGTACACTTATTCACCCTTGTTAACTATCAATTATAGGAAAAAATGTGGCTGGTAACAAGTCGCCCGCCCCTCTAGTGTTAAATGTCAAGTTTTCCTTTTGAGTAACTGAATTTCATAACTGGAAAAAATGTCCAGTCAGGAGGAAAACTGCTTCTTGTAACATGTCTAGATGTGCAAAAACATGTTTCAGAACAGAGCAACAGACAGTAAAGAGAGAGCAGACGGTTTTATTTGGTTTGGTTTGACTGTAAAAAAACCCACACGTGTTCATTTGTTTTTTCCGCTAACCAGGCTTGCAATTCTACTATGTGTTGCAAATACAACATAATAAGTAGTTTTAATTAGACAACTGTTTATTTACTAGTGGAATAACTGTGATGTACTTTAGTTTTATTTTACTTTTAATTTTGTCAACTTAATATACTGTAGATGTATAGAATCATTTCTGTGCTGTGTTTCTGTATGCATTTAATGCTGACCTTTTGGAGACGATATGTGATTGTATTTGAGTGTCTGTGTACATTTATTCCATATACCATGCCCCAAAAAAGTAATTTTCATTAACCTGTAACACACACGCACATTTAGGGTGCAGGTCCTCTTATGTCCTGACCAATCAATAATCTGCTTTACCAAACTATAACTACAAATAGTTTTAACTACGCCTACATGTTTGGTGTCGCCTAACCTTTGAGTAAAGAGGTTCATTCCTTTTTACTAGTCCTGTAACGTTGTCTCCACTCATAGACTATGCACTGATCAGCCACAACATTATGATCACTGACAGGTGAAGTGAATAACATTGATCATATTGGTACTATGTGGTGTTCTGCTGGAAAACCTTGGATTTTAACATCCGTGTTGATGAGACTTAGACACCCAAATAAACATTTGCACTGTGATCTGAGGAAGGCAAAAGTTGCTACGTGTAGTCAGCAAGTACATGTCAATATAATAAGAACATTTTAATCCAAGGAGTGTTTTGGTTTGGAGAGATATTTTTCTCTCTATTTAGTTTTTTTCTGGCGTGTAATCACTATCATTGTTGCCCAATTCTGTTCTCTCAATTTCAAAACTGCTTCCAGGAAAAACCGCAAAGAGTGACTCGTCAACTTTTACTAGAAGTTTGTTCACTTTGCTGCAAAGCTGTGCACCTACATGTCTCATATCATACCTTCTGTTAAAGCAATGTTATTTAATAGTCTCATTGACGTCATTATACCCTTTTTTTAGAGACCTAAGTGCAGAAAAACATTCACAGTCAAGCACAGAGGAAGCAGTCAGGTATAAAAAGAAGAATCAATATAAAAAGAGATGATGAGATCATCAGATGAAGCCCTAAAGGCTCAAATGGGAATGAAACCTAAACCCAATCCTGCTAATGTTAGTGTGAACATATTGTACTATAGATCTGAGGAGTTAAATAAGCATTAGACAATGTACTGTAGCTAAGATTTACATGAGAGAGGAAATGTAGGATGGGCAGTTTGGCAGGAGACATGAACAGATAAATATCATAGAGTGATGAACCTTTCTTGTCATTAACGAGGTGTTGGCTGACATGTTTCGTTAACCCTGACTGATGATGTAGCCAGAATCTCTAACAGCACCCACGAGAAATGCTGTCTTTAAGTATTTGTAGAATTGACACTCACTTAAACTTTGGCACAGAGCGATGAACATTTGTCTTTAGCCAGGAAATCTCCGGAATTTGCAACATAATTCCTGGAGGTGTCTGTCCACCACGTCTTCACTGATTGATGGTGGGATGAGGGAGAGTCATATTTGGGGGTTTCCATCTTTTGCAAACGGTGGCTTCTTCTTCCAGACATTAGTAAATGTGTACAAATTCACACGTAGAGGCATGATAAGGGCATGAACGTATACAGTATACACATATTTTAAAGTGTGTGTTTGTTTGTGAGTGGCTTTAATAGTCTATTTTCATGTCTCTGGTGGTTTCGCTCATCCTGTTTGGAAAGTTAAACGCCTAGGCGATGACACGTTTTCACCATCCTAGTAAAAACCCCAGAAACACAAAAAAAGAAGAAGACGGCACACTTGTTGAAGCTGCATACCTCCTCCTGGCATGTCCACACATACAGTATGTGCACAAACTCACTCGCTACTCTGCTCATTAATGCACACTTCAAAGACATTCCAGTAGTTAAACTCAACGGTCTATCATAAAGTATCGTGGAGGTGCAGTAACCACCGGCTCCACTTTGGCCTTCACAATGGAAAACACTTCACCTCTCCTTTACCATTAAAACATGTGTGTGCAACCTCTAAATCACTCAGGCCAAGTCAGCAAGTTTCTGTTAAAGCGCAGCATTATAGAGCATTATAATGTAAAACGTTGGCCAGCAGCAGCTTGTAATATGAACAGCATGCATACATGGTGAATATGTGAACTGGCATGTGCTGCATTTATGTTCAAAATACGAAAAAAGAAGTGGGTCACCTGAAAATGAAATGTTCTAAATACAAATCAAACTGGATATGAGGCCAAATCATTACCTTCAGTAAGAGAGATGAGTCATCACTGTCATTTACTGTAACTTGACCTAATATCCTGGATGTAGCTGGATGACTTTCAGCTGGACCAGAAAGGTCCCAGTGGACGGTTCTGAGCTTTTCTTATTCTGGCCCTCACTACGTATTTTGGTCTTGTTTTATGGCTGTTTTCATTTTGGTGAAAGACGTGTTCACATGTTCCAAATTGTCATAAACCATTTGAATTTGTGAATAGTTTCATGTGCATGAGCCATTTGAATTTGAAGGCAGAACATTTAATGGCACAGATTTAGACATGATGACTAAACTATTACAGGGTTGTACAGTACGAAGTATTTTCCTCTTTGTCTAAACTGAGAACAACTTTCTTTCAAAGTTCTATAGAAGGTGCCTTCCAATTTGTTTTGGTGCATTCGTGTACTGCAGATTAACCCTCAGTACCTTAAGGAGTTTCTGTGTTTTTTGCTCCACTGTTACTCACTGTGAGCTCATTTCTCACCGCAATATAAAGTCCTGCACTTTTATGCACGACAATGGCTAGAATTAGAGCAAACTCAATTATGTCTTTTTGCAGTATAAAAGTTATCCATCCATCCATCCATTATCTATACGCTGCTTAATCCTCTGTAGGGTTGTCTATCCCAGCCAACTCGGGCGAAGGCAGGGGACACCCTGGACAGGTCGCCAGTCTATCACAAGGCTACACAAAAAGGCAGACAACCAAGCACACTCTCATTCACACCTACGGACAATTTAGAATCATCAATTAACCTTGGCATGTTTTTGGACTGTGGGAGGAAGCCAGAGGCCGAAGGCGTCCTAACCGGGACACGAACTGGGGATCTTCTAGCTGTGAGGTGACGGTGCTAACAACCGAGCCAACCCTTTTCTCCAACATGTCACATATATATTTTTATAATAATAAAATCCAAAGACTTCTAGCTTCTGGGTTATCGGCCACATTGTGAGGATCACTCCACAATGCTCATTAGTCTTCCCCCCAGGTAGCCAGGTTCATGCGTGTACCTCCTCGGCCCATAGACTTCACATTGCGATGATGTCACAAAAATAAAACTCACTTTTCTAGAGTCTGGAAAGTGTTACAAATATGAAACCTCCATGCATTAAAAGATCATTGGGGTTTCAAGAGGACGAATTGGCCTTATTTACATCCAGGGGTGTCCTGTCAACAGTTTTACAGTTTCCTTTTAAAATGCCTTAAGTACCTCGAGTGGCTCTTAACACATCCACGAAGGATACTTTGGGAGTTGCAAACAACCCAGACACTCAGCCTTTCTATTCATATTTTCTAGACATCACTTGCTGCATTGCAAAACTGCTTAGAATTTTGATTGAGAATCCAGACAGCTTGACAGGTGTAGCTTCTAACTAAGGCACACTGGGGCTTAGTGAGCTGCAGGTTTATGCATGATTATGTTTCTGCTGTGAAGAATTTTAGGTATTTATTTTTATGTGGCGTGCTGTGATGTTAGTGTGCATATTAGTCTCTCTTGTCTCATTTTGTTCTGGACCGGGGACATCTCAATGAATATTTATGTTTCACCAGAAAACAAATACACCTGTGGGTAACAGACATGAGATAAATACAGATAAAAACATGTGGTATTAACTAAGATTGAAATTCTGTCAGTCATTTGACATTTGAAACTTGTGTCTGTGACTAAAGCACAATCGTGAAGCCTGAGTTAGATGCTAACAGACTGACATGAAACAGCAGATTTCCTTCTTGACAAAACTTGGCAGAGGGAGTTGGATGCACATCAAGTCTATTCACTTGGGAGGGAAAGTAAATCGACAATAGGACAGGGAACATTCCATGTTGGACATGGAAAAAAGAAAACTCACATGAGCTCGTAGTTCCTCCGAATGCTCTCTGGGATGTTGGGTTTTGTGACACGGACCGCCTGTGGACCCGTGAGACATAGAAAGAAACATTCAACATTCAACAACAGGACAGCAGGAGTGAAACGAGAAACATGACTATAAAAAGAGGTTTTCACCACTTGGGGGGCTGTTAAAGAAAACATGCGGTTGGAGAGGAGCCCAGAGAAAAACACTGTTCTCTTAAAAGACCCTCTGAACTGAAAGACCACTGGTTAATCTGAAAGAGCCGTAATTGTTGGACATTTACAGGAAACACAGGGCTAGAGTATGAGAGCTCAGTGAAGCATTTAATTCCCAGGAATGAAATGAGTGTATCTCTGTGGGTGTAGAGCAGCAGTGAATACAACAAGGGAAGAACACTCAGGATCCACTCATAATGTTGCACAATATTTAACTTTCCTGACGAAACAATGTTTTTTTGTTGTTTTAATGAATGGTCCAGGAAAGTGGCTGGGAAAAGTGTGCAGACTAGATACACGACTGTATACTGGCTTTCATTAGTTAGTACAGCTTCAGTGCTCTGGATCTGGATTGCAGTTCAGTGTGGTTGAGGTATCCCCCCAAAGAAAGACAACAAGGTGACAAATGCATAACCTGCTTATTGAAGACAAACACCAAAACTGTCATGCCAGAACATGTGGATTTGATCACAAAAAGTCTCAGTCAGTGACCTTGAAGAAGAAAATTCCATCCTTTGATTTTCATGGTGAGATAATATCTATTCATGTTTAGCTGGAATAACTCCATGAAATGTTGCAAGCTCTCCTCTAGTTTGTAATTACCTACATTTTACAAAATGTGACTGTATTGTATTTTATTTTCTGGTGTGGCAGCTGTCTTAAAAAACAACCAAAAAAACTACCCAGGGCTTCAGCGTGCAACTATTCTGGTCACAGATCCGACCGATAAACTGTCTAGTGCGATTTATTACTTAAATTGTTGACACTAGTGCGCCTGACACTTGGCACCTGAAGTAAATCTGACATTTAAACGTCTTATGTCACTCCATTCTAATTTTCAGTCATACACCTGTCTGCTGTGCTGCAGTAACTGAGTGGGAATTTGAGGCTTCTGAGCTGTGCTGAGCTGCATAGTAACATCTACATCGAGTGAGGCACTTAGGGGAGTTAATTGTAGGATGTACACAGTCCCGATTTAAACTGCATGCATGCTGCTGAGCCACACACCACCACAAGTTAATTCACAACCTGTGGGGAAAAAACTGAGATATGATAAAACGTCATAGGAGCACAACGTCTCCAAGAACCTAATCGTTTGCTGTGTCAAGTGTGCGGCCAGCAGAGCAGTCTCCCTCCCTGCAGAGTTTCTGTGCCAGGCAGCAACAAGCCAAAGCAGTAAGGAGTCAGAAATGGCAATACAAAATTAACAGTGGTTATCTTATAGCCAGAAAGGAGCTACCTTTAACTAACTTTAAGTCTCAGATCATTCTGATGAAAATGAACGGGTTAGAATAAGAATTTATCTGTACTGTAATTTCTGACTAGAATCATTAAGTAAGTGTTAAAAACTTACCAGTGTAGCAACTGTTGAAAAAATTTATGTGCTGTGGTGAAACATTTTGCATGCACGTAAATTACGGGCTGGTGAAAATATTAGGTCCAATGTAAAAAGTTAAGGTGGAGCCCTGCTGCCTGTTTCATCCCCCAGAAACGATGTATTTTCTTTGTTGCACTCACTAAAGGAATAGTATGACATTTTGACAAAAACACTCCTTTGCTTTCTTGGCAAGAGTTAAATGAGAGATAGATACCACTCATATATGTTTGCTAAAAGCAAGGAGAAAGTTGGCTTAGCTTAGCATAAAGACCAAAACCAGGGTCAGACAAAATGCCTGAGTATTTCCTGGAGGGTTTTCTGGTCGTCTGACAGTCGCATGAAGACAATGAGACACAGCACCAGCCTACACATAACTACACTATACTTTGTGCACAGATTAAATGAACAAATGATTTGATATCTTTCTTGACGTTTCCTTGGTAAAGGAAAATTATATGTGTCACATTGCTTACTTTTCTTCTTTTATCTCAGGTGATTAATGATGAATTTTTAAAGGTTTTTTAAATTACCTTTTTATGGTTGACAGTTTCGAAAGAACTCTTCCGTCTTCTTCAGAACGGAAGAGTTCTGTCGAAACTGTCAACCATAAAAAGGTAATTTAAAAAACCTTTAAAAATTAATCATTAATCGCCTGATATAAAAGAAGAAAAATAAGCTATTTATACAAATTAAGGCGAAATGAACTTGTTCACACTATTAGGTGTCACATTACCCGACCTGTCAACAACCTTTTGTAGGAGGGTAAACTCTAAGGCTCAGGACATCATACAGTGTCCTGATCACCCTCTCCACACTCAGTTTGAGCTCCTAGCCTCAGGAAGGAGATTTACAGTGCCAAAGGCCAAATCTAACAGGATGAAAAATTCATTCATAACTCAAGCCATCACACAACTAAATTTGAATTTTAAAAAGTGAATAGTTGTGATGTGCAGTGATGGTCCTGCCTTCAGTTGTCCTTCGTGGTTTGTTGTTGCTTGTCCTTGTCAGTGTTGTTTCTGAATTTATGTGATTGTGTTCCCATGTTTTTTTTTACCTGCCTCCAAAGCAAATTTCCCTCAGGGGACAATAAAGTTGAAGTTTGAAGTTTGGTAGGGGTTGGTAGTAGAGTGAGAGCACATCAACAATAGCTAATTTAACATAGCTA
>OMNN01101822.1:0-11551 GCA_900302755.1 Chromis chromis
GGCAGCACTGTGCGACTACCAATGCCATGTTTCACAATAGGTTTACTTTCAAAACACACACATGAGCCCAATTACTTGAAGTAAATAACTACTAGCAATATTCTGATGAATATAAATCAGGGGTGTCCAATCCTGGTCCTCAAGGGCCACTATCCTGCATGTTTTAGATGTCTCCCTCTTCCAACACACCTGATTCAAATGTATCAAGCTCTGCAGAAGCCTGATAACGATCCTGATCATTTGAATCAGGTGTGTTGGAAGAGGGCAATATCTAAAACATGCAGGATAGTGGCCCTCGAGGACCAGGATTGGGCACCCCTGATATAAATAATTACATAGTTCAAATTAATGCTATTGCTTCAAACATCCTTTGTTCACTGGGCAAAGCAGTTCATTGTAGATTCAATCATAGTGTTTTATGTTGTTTGATTTAAAAATGCAGCACACAGGTCAATTCATCCTACAACTGCAGTTTAACTGGGTAGAAATCAGGGTGTGTTAACTGTGTTTGTGTTTG
Source organism: Chromis chromis (assembly GCA_900302755.1). NCBI lineage: Eukaryota > Metazoa > Chordata > Actinopteri > Pomacentridae > Chromis > Chromis chromis. The sequence continues at coordinate 518 of OMNN01101822.1, forward strand.
AGTATGACCTCACCCCAATTAACACAGTCAGATAAGAGGTTTTATATGACAGTTTAAGTAGCCTGAGCAACCGGTCTAATCAGATTATGGTTGAATTATTGGCCTTGATGTAAACATACTCCTTTGTATAGTTATTACACAAATGCATTCTTGGAACTGAGAAGTACAAGTGCAGTCTGCTACCGTTTCAAACCAGCCATTTAAACATCACATGTATTTGTTCTGGTTTAAATAGATTTAAGCAGCCTCTCTCTCTCTCTCTCTCTGACACACACACAGACAGACACAGGTAGTGAAAGTGTTATTCGCTGAATGGATTCTGGTGTAAAATTTCTTATTAAAGTCTGAAGAGCCTGTTTGGTGCCCTCAGTTTCTGGGTGGCACTTTGCTCTCGGCCATCGAGTTGCCCTTAGTAAATCTACCGTGTAAGCTGCAAGGTAGGCAGATGGGAAATGACTTGAAGTGGTGGATACTGAACTTTTATCACAGGCATGTAATAGCATTACCACCTCATAAAAACACGGGTAACTACATCAGCAGCTCCTGGAAACGGCATTTCATACACGGAAGTGCCTTGAATTGTGAATCATACTGATATCCAACTTTGCAGCTGTGTAACTATCGACTACCATATTGTGCTCCAACTGTTTTTGCTTTATTGTTTGCTGTGTTTACTTTATTATTACTTGGTAGCTGGGAGGAGTACAGGTGTAAAAACCTGGCTGTGTGTGGGTGACAACAACTGCAACCCAAACGGAAAAGAAATTAAAAGACAGACTGTATTTCTCTATAAATTAACATAAATACACTGATGTATACACAATATATAATATACAATCTATAAAATGTCATATTATTTTAAAACCAGATAACCAATATGATGCTAATTTTCAGCAGCTTTATTCTTTAATATCAATACATATACATGACCATTGGCAGGCCTGTGCAGAAATCTGTGTTTAATGCAGTGCATGTGTTCCACCCACCCATCAGGTCGCTGATGGTTTCCGAGCCCTGGCTGTGCTCCCTCCTCTCCGTCTCCAGCGCGGCCTGCAGGCTGATGCATTCCTTCTCCAGGCTGAGCTTGCTGCGCTCCAGCAGGCAGCATTTGTCCTGCAGCTCGCGCACGTTGGCCTCCAGCTGCTGCAGCTGCTTGCTGCTGTCCGTCTGGGTCTTACGAAGCCTCGTCGCTGCCTCCGATTCGGCCCGCAACAGCGTGTTGGCTTCTTCCAGCTGACAGAACAACAATTACCCTTTAAGAAGCCTTTACGAGAATGTGAATATTGACTATCTGAGTGCAACAAACTGACCTGACCACAACACAGTGTGATGTTTTCAGCCTGTTTTTAGGCTGGTAGAATCCTCGTGTGCCAAATCAATACAGCAAATGTTTGAAGACAACACTACGATTTGTTTCCACTCCCCACTTCTCTGTTTGCTAGAATTGTTTTTGTTGGTGTTTGTCTTTCAGCACGACTATACAAAAACTATTAAGAAGAATTTTAGGAAACTTGGTTGACAAGTGGAGCATGGCCAAAAGAAAAAGCCATTACATTTTGGTGTGGATCCAGACCACTTTCTTTAAAATTAAGATTTAGAGCATTAGCTTCGGCCGAGGTCTGCCCTCTCCTTCTAGTCAATGTATTTAATGCAGTTAAAGGCAAGTCCTGAGCTTCGAATCAAGTACTCCTATACCAAATAACATTACACCATTTCTTTACAATGTGTTTACAGAGATTAACACCAAGTTTAGAGACATTTTAAACAGATGAAATATCCATCTACGCAAGGTTTTTATTACATAATATCCCTGTTAAAAAAACAACAAAAAACAATAAATGTTTAACTTCTAAATCTTTATAATCGTAATAAAGTAATAACTATTCCACACAAACCTCCCACGTATTTTTGCAAACTAATTCCACAGAGCTCACCTTCTGATTCTAATCTTTGATCACATGACCATATCTGCTATCTGTCCCCAGTGTACTGACAGAGATAGGAAGGAAAGGTTTCATGATATCTGCTCGGGCCACTTGGAATAGATTGCAGAAAGAAATGTAAGAACTTACCCTCCCAGGCTGCCCCTTGTCTCAGTTTTTATCTCATTTTAGTGTTCTTCATACTGACAACTGTTTGGTAACTTTTATTCTTTGGACTGTCATCTACTGTCACCTGGTCTTTAGTAATGATAGATTTGTGTGGCTGTTGTTGCATAGGCCAGTGTGAAAGTGAATAAAAGGCTGCCAACCTCAGGGTTTACCTCGTCAAACAAAGGCATAAAAATATAGAAGATACCCTCAATAAACTTAAAAACAATAGGTAACTGACCTGTTTCTGGAGGTGAATGTTCTTCTCATTGGAAATGTGTGAATTTTGGTTTCTTCTCTTCATGTCATCCAGCTGGTCACGGAGACTGTTGACTGCACAATACAGAAGAAAACAGGACAATATGTCACGGTGTTTTAATAAAGTCTAAATCAGTGGTTCTCAACTGGTCCAGCCTCAGGACCCACTATGTCTCTATTAAAAACAGTCGCGACCCAAATTTTTGAAGTTTGCTGTTCCTGTTAACAAATGAAGGTTTATTTGTGTGTAGTCTCAACACATTTTGATACAGCTTGGGAAAATTTTGGCTTATTTTTTTGCTAATTTTGGTATATTTGAACACTTTTGCCAAGTTTTGGTCATATTCTGTCCCATTCTGACAGATTCTGAGCACATGTTGGTTTATTTTTGGCACGTTTTAGCATAAATGTCTCCAATAAGCTGCCAGAGCCACATCTAGAGGTTAATAGTGGGCAACTACTGGTGTCACCTCCACTAAATATCCTGCTATTGAAAGCAAACTGTGTCATAAGAAACACATCCTTTAAAATAAAAGACTTTATACCACCCCCTTTTTTTTTTTTTTGCTTCTGTGACCCTCTAAAAATGGCTTCACGACCACTTTTGGGTCCCGACCCACCAGTTGAGAACCACTGGTCTAAATGTTAAGATCAAAAAGTTCAAAAATAGTTTATCTTTAAATGCATCAAGGTTTTTATGTAAACTGTATGAAACATGAGAACTTAATTTTTTTTAATGAAAAACTCTTAATCCTTTGTTAATGAGTTTTCACCAATGAAGAGGGTGCAAACACACACACAAGTCATTTGGAGAGCAAAGCAAAGAGTAGCCCCACTAAACTGTTTCCCACTGGTGCCTTTGACCAGGCGATGGCAGTATTATTCCACATTATCTCAGTCTACTTGCATCCAAATTCTCTTGTTAGCAAAAGCAAAACAAGTATCTAAATTCACACGAAACAGGAGGTGGGTTTTCACAGGATTTCCTATTACCAGTGTTACAAAAAGATGGTACCTAAAAGAAACTGTGCCACTGCATGTGGTGACTTCATAGCTTTAGCATCAAATTAGCTGCTATTTATGAAATAATCTGTTGTAATGTCTCACTAAGTACGTGAAAATAACATTTTATTTTGCAACAGGATAATTAATGTATAGTGTGACATGAACACGGCAGCTCTTTTGTCTTAATATAATGCAGATAATAGATAATTACACTCAGCTTCGCATGCAAAAAAGCTAATTAAGGTGTCATATTAGGAAATAATGAATTGCAAATGATCTTTAAAAAAACACCACACACCTAGTTTCACATACAGAACCTACATCGTTTCATACAGTGAGTCTCACGTCACCTTCATTCTCCAGACAGCGCTTCCTGTCGGCCTCGCTCTCGGCCTTGCGGTGGCTCTCCAGGCTCTTGTGCTGCAGCAGAGCCTTCTCCCTCTCCAGCTGCCTCAGACTTGACTCCAGGTTCTTTCTGCTGCTCACCTAAAAATCAATCATAAGACTTTGTTCAACATTTCCTATAGGGCTGGTTTCACGGTGCTGTGATTCCATAACTCACTTTAGAAGAAATGGTTTCTAAGAATCCAATCGAGGCTTAACTCAAATCCCAATAGATATTTTAAGGAGGTTGTTAGAATTCAGCGAGCAGCTCCAGCTGGATATGACCCACTGGTATTCAACCGGAACATGGTCAAGTGTGGATAATAAGAATCATTATTCTGACTCAAATGCAATTTTTGGGAGAGTCCATAAAAGTGGGTGAGGAAGATAGAACTTATCAAATCCCAGCAGGGAAGGCGGATCATTGCACCAGCAAATATTAAAAGTAGGACAGAGCCAAAAAAAAACTCAAGTACTCTCCAACAGTAACAGGTGTATGTAGGCGTAGCAGTTTCTGAGTTATTACCCCACCTCTTCCTCGAGTTCTTTAGAGATTTTATCAAGACGGCTGGTGGCAGCTCTGCAGAAAAATAAGCCAAACAAACATTTATAAAAGTCTGACCAGCATGACCACTCAGCTTTACTTATAGGGGCAACAAGATGAAACATTATCAGTGATATGTAATGGGTTTTGCTGTACCTGTATTTGTGGTCTAGGTCATCTTTGGCCTGCTTATCACTATTCATCTGCGCCTCTAGGTGAAGAAGTTTCTTCTGCAGAGCTGCTGACTGTAAAGAGAGAAAGATAAAAAACATCAACCAATCACACACGTCCCACAGGTCACATAAAGGACAAAGCAAAGGGTGCTTCTCATTTGTCTTAATGGCCTCCTTATTTCCCTCACTTGCATCTTAGTTGTTCCCACTGGAGAGACGGAAACAAGGAAACACACTTTTAGAGAGATGAGGCATCTACTCATCTGGACCAACAGCTGGAACAAATGTCAGTCTGCAGGTATTACCAGCATTGTGCACCTTAGAGTTTGAAGATAATGTGACGTACTGTCCAAATAATAATACGGGTGCAGTTACTACTGCCACCACAGCAGTGTATTGATGTCGTCTAGCATGATAAAAGTCAGTGTAAAATGTTTCAGAATGTTTCTCTTTAAAAGTGGAGTGTGCACATCTCATCCATCATATTTCTGGTCAAAGTGGGTGAATGTTATTATCTACAGTCTCTCTAAACTGTCTGCCCTGTGTGTGATGAAAAAAAAATCTGTAAAAAGGAAACAGAGAAAGTGGCTTGAACCAATCCTCACACAATTTAAGCCAAACAGCAAAATTTGGCAGTCCTGTTCATTTATTAAAATTCTTTTTTTAAAACCGTCAACGTATCCACCAAACAGTTAAAAAATATTGCTCAGGCATCAAAATCACTTAAATCAGCGCTATCTTTTATTTATTAAATATTTGTAATTGCATTTATTCATCATCAATTTGTAATAATCCATGCTTGAATTGTAGAAATAATTCAGAAGCATATGCTGTACAGAGAGTGGAAGTTGTGTGAATATATCGGGCATCATACTTATTATTAGCCTAAAAAGTGATATCAAAAGTTTTTTACTGCTCAGAGACAACAGGTTATCCTCTACATGACTATCCACAATGCAGGTAAATATGTAAAAATGACTGACACTAAATGATAAAAGTTGCTTTATGCAACCTTTATTAATGGGACCTACCACAGAAAACCCCAGATCCAGTCATTTGAACTGGTGAATCAGGAGCTGGTAATTTGTGTCAGTACAAAACTGCAGTGATGTAGTATTGGAGCAGTCTGCTCGGCTGTCATGTCTAACCACTAACAGATTCTAACAAAAAGGTGGGTTGACCTTCCGCAAAGAGTGGCCTTGTGCATCATTAAGGTGGGCCACCTCCAGACTCCTTAATAGTGGTGAACAGGAATGTACGTCATCACTCAAGGTAAAAAAACAAAAACTGTCATCCATTTCCTATGACTCAAGACAGTGTTGTTAAGCAGTTCTAATAACTGCCACTCTTGTCAAGACCATTTCTGAATTGAACATTAAAATGAAGCAAACCCGAAATGTGATAACAGTGAAGCAACACTGACATATCATCACCTTTTAAGTTGCCATTGCGAACTAAATGCAAGTCCAATGCAAGCTTCTCTACTAACTCCTGATGGAATATCTGGCTCCACTTTGTTCACTGGCTGGCTGGTCATAAAAAGTTCTAAATGCAAGATTTTGAACATTAATATAGCAGCAAGCAACTTTTTTTATTCAAAGATATAGCGGAGTAATCGTGACTCTGCCTTTGTTTGTGTTGTAATCCAAGCTTCTGTTCTATGTTTTGGCAGCCAGTCAGGCAGCGGGTGTAGTTAGTGCATGTGAGTCCCTCCCTTTGAAACTGTTGACCCAATATTTCTTAGGCTAAGAGTGACTTTTCACACCATATTAGATTATCAAAATAATCATAGTAATTTATAGAATTCACCTTACTTGTATGCACTTGTTATGTTTCAGCTCAGAGAGAGTTTCTGCTGCTGTTTTGCTGCCCTCCTCTGTTTTTATAATGCTAGCACAGGCTAATGGTTGTGGTTGGATTGGTTTTGGCTGTCACACACACACATTATTTCTGCTTGTAAATGAAATGCAGAGGGAGGGGGGGCGTGTGGCCGACGCACCCAATTACTTTGGTCTGAGATGCTGGTGCTCTAATGACATCCAGTGGGTCTGAATGTCGCATACAAAACCTTAAACTTTGTCTGTCCGCTGTTTAACGGTCGGCAGGTAACATACCAGGGGTTTATAAAAGCCTTTTCACTGTAAACAGCTGTCTGCTGTGTCTAGAATCAACACTGATGAAAGCAGTGCGAGGGAAGTCAAACAATCGTGTTAAAACCACAACAATGAGCTGACAGATGCCAAACCGCTCCATAGGGCTGAGGTTAACCACAGAGTCCAGTAATAATTCTGTAGGTTTGTCACGACTAAACCACCGACTTCACATCACACGTAGGCCTTTGATCCTATGGTAATGTGATAATTACTAATTATAGCAGCAAAAAAAGTTCGGCTTCGACATGGAGAATGGAATTTACTCAGCAGTTGTCTCAAGATGAAGGATTTCTGGATATTTAGAAAGAATGATAATGTTTCTGTTTGAAACCTGTATATTGCTATTTTGACACCGAATACATAATCAAATATATCAACACGCAATGTCAAACTGAAAATATAACCAAGTCCTTTGCTGTCTTCTCCTAGACTAGTCGTTGACTGTGATGGGCGGCAGTCTTTTAGGACTGAAGCCAATGAGAGTTCCCTAGATTAGCATTCAGCTCAGCCACTTAAACTGAAAGCTGCTTAAGTCTTTCTGTGCAGCTAAGAACATTGAAATTCTAACAAAGTACAAATAAATCATGGGATCAGGCAAAGAAATCCCCTTGTGAGTCATTTCCATCATAATCCTTAATGTCTTACGGTATGAAGCTGGACTGATCACTATGTCAACAGGCCTGCTCTGTGTGGTCATGTAAATGGATACCTGTATTATTTATTTCCTGAGAAGCCTGGGCCAAACTGTATTATGGCTGCTGCTCAAGGTGCACCTGGCAGTTATTGTGTGTGGACGTGAAAGCACTTACCTCTCCTTTCGAATTCTCATGAGCCACTGAGGAATTGTTGGAAGCATTTAGTAACCTAAAGAAGGAAATGAACAAAATCAACACATGGTCGAAGCCACAGCCAAGAACAAATCTCTAATCTGTCTTTTATGTATGTGGAAGTGTTGAAGTCCCGAAAATCATCCGAGACAGCTAGACAAATGGAGGATTTACTGGTTTTCTTTGAAGTAGGTGAAGCCAACAAAGGGTAACTGATTTCCAACAAAGGCCTTAGGTTTGGGGAAGGTTTCTACATCGCCTTTGTCATCCTCAATCTCATCAAAGTTACTAGTGTCTATGTCACTGCTCAGCTCCGGGACCACAGGGGCAACCGCTGAGGAGAGAGAGACAGAAAGAGAAAGAAAGAGACAAGTGTGAATTGTTGGAAAAAAGGAAGTTCTGTGTAAACAAAACTTATTTCAGTCTAACAAATAATTTAAATGTGTTTTTTTCTGATACAGCTGCTCCTCTAAAGGTATTCCTGCTACAGTGTTTCACAACTGCTACAACACATTTCTCAAAACTGAGTTTACTTTTTCAAAACTCTTCAAACAGATCACAAAGCAATTAAAACTGAAAGCTCCACAGTTTCCCCACAATGACTTTGTAATGAAAAATCCATCCATCCATTATCTATACACCGCTTAATCCTCTGTAGGGTCGTGGGGGGGCTGGAGCCTATCCCAGAAGAGTCGGGCGAAGGCAGGGGACACCCTGGACAGGTCGCCAGCCTATTGCAGGGCTACACATAGAGACAGACAACCAAGCACACTCACATTCACACCTATGGACAATTTAGAATCATCAATTAACCTCAGCATGTTTTTGGACTGTGGGAGGACCCACGCATGCACGGGGAGAACATGCAAACTCCACACAGAAAGATCCCAGGCGTCCTAACCGGGACGCGAACCGGGGATCTTCTAGCTGTTAGGCTACAGTGCCAACAACCGAGCCACGGGTTGTAATGAAAAGTAATTCTAATAATGAAAAATGTTACCAATTGTAATTAAGTGCAGGTGCCAGAACCAGACTTGAGATACTAACTGTCTCTGATGGTGTCGAATGTCCACTGGTCGTTTTTGAAGAAAGGGTGTCGCTTGATTTCCTCCACACCGTTTCTACCTAATCGCACCTCCCTCAAAACACAAAGAGAAAATGTGTGAATTGTAGAAAGAAACACTAAATGTACTGTTTGTCCTTAGTTCAGCAGACAAAGTGTTTGTGTGTGTGAATGAATTAAAATGCAAACTTTGATTTCCTGTTGTAGAAAGAATCACTAATTTTCTACAGTCAAAGTGTTCATGACTAATTAGTTAATTGTATTTTTGTGTCATGCACAAATAATATGTCCACACTTACAGACTTAGAAGACATTATTACTTATAAAAGGAAAACAATGAAGTGACATAAATTATAAATAACACTAAAAAAAATTGCTAAACTGAAGGTTTTAAGCATTAAAACTAAATAAGCATTCCATTCTGTCATTATGTGCACCAAAACATTTCAGGATTTTGAACAGACAATTAATTTAATTTAGATATGTCATTATAATAAAGACAATACAGAGGAACATGTGATTCATTGTCAACTTCCATTGTTTCACAAAATGTACACAAAAGGAAGAGCCAGACGTTGTGCAGCTCATAAGACCTCCTGATAAGATATGACTCCTTGATAAGTCTGCTGTAACATAAGCCTCGCGGCTATAATAGCGCTTGATTGGAATAAATGTTGGTCATTTTGGATGTTTGTTTAACCATTCTTCAAATCTAGCAAGTGTCTTTCTTCTAATTGTGTTAAAGCAGCATGATCAATTATTACTATGCATATATTGTAATTTGGCTTTCTAAAAACAGCACAAAGCTCTGTAGCCCATGGAGAATTATGTGATTTACTTTAAAGAAAAATGCTCTTATTGCCCCTGATTACTGATGTAATAAGAAGACAATTCCACATTTCTATCCTAGTGCTCCATGAATCCAACTCACATCACAATGAACAGCTATAGTACGACCAAACTTATGAAGGCCTACAGCATGCAGCTCTGTTTTATATAATCTGCTCTTTTACATTCCCTGAATCCCCATAGCCCTGACACAGAAATTATTATGGGGGAGATGAATGTATCATAATATTGTTTTTTTTATAACTGGCTGACAAAGACCCTAATGGTTTATCAGCTGAGCCTGCCAAGATTGTAATTCTGACTTCACAGGTCATAAATTCATCAAGAATAAATCCCTAATAATTGACTTCAGGTGTATGTTCCAGTATTACTGCCCGAAAGGTCCTATTTTTCCTACTTCTTGGAATATCTTTGTTTCTGAAGAAGACTCATCTGTATTTTACAGATTGTAACACCAGGGCTCTGTTGGTCAGAAGTAATCTGATCAGACGATGACCAGGTTGTTCAAAAGAAAAATGATTCTAAAATTGGATTACATCACATAATCCAGTCTTGGGTTTTAATCTGGATCAGCCTTCAGTGTGCTTTGTTCAAAAAATATCTGTTAGATGTGGATACCTGTGATCCAAAAAGTCTGGATTATAGTGAGCAGCAGAAGGTTGGATTCAGGTACAAAATGTAATAAAACTAAACGTAATTGGTCAACATTTGCATTATATAGTGAATATATGCAAATATAGTTTGACCTTATTTTGTTTAACCATCACAGTGATAAAGTAGACCAAGTAGATATTTGGCTGCCTATAAAGCCTTTCAGTACAACATAAAAAAATACCCTAAACAGCAATCACTACCAAACAAACATTTTATATTTAACTTTAACTGTCATTCATCTCTTTATACTATTTACAATTAGGGATGTAATGGTACACAAAAATCACGGTTTGGTACGTAGGGAAGTCACGGTTCGGTACAGTTCAATTCGGTACAGTTTGGTTCTCAGTTAAGGGGAAAAATGGGGGGAAAAAAACATTAGCATTAGCATTAGCCATCCCATTCGCTAGCCATACAGACTAGGCTTGACTATAGGCACTATGAGGTTTTAAGTTTCGCAATTAAAACAATTGTTTTAATGAAAAGCAATAGTGCCCACAGTTGTGGCGGACCTTCTCCGTCTCACAGTTGCACAGTATTGCAGAACTAAAAACAAGTAGGAATTTCCAGTTGACCACAGGATGTGACGGGCCGTTTATTCTCCTGCTGGCGCTTCTGTGATAAGCCTAGTCTGTATGGCTAGCAAATGGGATTGCTAATGCTAATGCGTTTTATTTTATTTTTTTCATTTTTCCCCTTAACTGAGAACTGAACCGTACTGAACCGAACCGTACCGTACCGAACTGTGACTTCCGTACCAAAGGACCGAACCATGATTTTTGTGTACCGTTACACCCCTACTTACAGTGTCAACTTCAATTCTGCACCTTCTTTACTTTTGTAACTAATAGACATTTAAAATTATTATGATGAAAACATTTGTTTAAAATACTGACAATGTATTTGTAAAAAATGTATATTTTTTTGTTGTCTGCTGAGTTAAATTGTTCAAGTGTATACCTAAATTAGAATCCTGATTTTAAAGAGCCAAGTCATATATATATATATAGTAGTCAGCCAGGTAGTTCAATGGC
>OMNN01101823.1:0-48092 GCA_900302755.1 Chromis chromis
TGTCTATTTTGTCTCTACATGGGGTCTCTGTCTTCCACTTTTACAGGAGTGGGGGGATGTTGAGGGGTTGCAGTCTGAACAAATAAGATCCCCTTTAATGGGAAAACGATACAAAGCAGTCATGAATGGCTCACAAGGTTCTGACAATCAGTTAAAAAAAAATAGTTACTAATAATGCAAACTCACATAATGGCAAAGCTTTTTTAAAGGAAGTTGTTTTTGTCCATACAGTTCATTCATATCTTCATCTCCAGTATGGCGGCATGTAGCACATTCAGAGTGCTGCTGCCACAAGAACCATGGAAATGAAGATGCTGGTTCTAATCTTGTAGGTTTGGCAATCATTTCTACTAGTTATGGTAGCATCATCCTCACTGCCCAGAATATTAGAGAAAAAGATTTTGATTGGAAGTATTCTGGTTTGATCCCCAGTCTGATTAATCTAGAATTGCATGTCCCTCATTACCACCACTACGGTGCTCTTATGCAAAGTCCTAAACCCTTATCTGCTTCAGTGGTGCTGGTCTGTAGGCAGTGTATCATACTGCTGTAAATTTGTGCAACATGTGAATACGATGGATGTTCCTGCAATAGGAAACTTGGCTAGATTAGAAAAACTGGAATCAGATTATGTTAACCATCTTATCTGGAGGTAAAAATGAAAGCGAATGACCCCTTGTGCACAACATAAGTCCATAGTTGTAAAATCATAATGCTTACGATGCAGTGCACTCAGGAATGCTACCATTTTACATTTCTGTGATCTTCCAAATAAGTTTGGCTGACCCTGAAGGTTCTTTAATTCAGTCTGACCTTTGTTGAGTAGAAAACCCCGGTGAGTTCAGGCTTGCTATTATAAATAAGAATGGTGGCCAAAACTGTACTTAACCTCTAAATCTTTGTGATGGTTTCTGCGTAGTTCACAAAGTGGATTTTAAAGTGCTGCTGCTAGTTTATAAATCACTTCACTGGTCGAGGGCCGTTTCTAATATCAGTGGAGAGTAGAAACCATGTAGTTAGATCTTCAGGAAGCATTCAACTAAGGGCCAATTCATGCTTTCCATGTCTGTGTGTACAGAACAATGCAGACTGAAAGCAGATAGTGCTCAGTTCTATTCATACTACAATGGATGTGCATCATTTTTCTCCACAGTTGGTCAGATTGCTCCTTATATCAAACACAGAAAAACAAACAGAGTTCCCATGGGTGTTTCTGAAATGCTGTGACTTTGCACTTTTGAAAGGATGTAACAGCTGGTTACAGATTGAGCAGCAGCACAGTGCCAATGTGATTATTCCTGAGGTTTGCTGAGCACAGTGGGTGGACATAGCACAGAATTTCTGGAGAATATGGAAACTTCTACAGTATGTGGGAAGGAGGTTTCAGAGGAAAGGTAAAAAAATTTAATCAACCAGCTATTTGACAGAAGGTAGGGACTGTAGAGACCTGCCCTGATAAGACATGGTGTTAAAAGTCAAGGATTCCAACAAATGTTTACCATGTTCATTAGAGGAATAGTTTGACATTTTGGGAAAGCGCTTATTCTGTCAGCTCCAACCACAGTCCTAGTCACTGGCTGTGATCACACACACTCCTAGCTGTGGCTGCTCTTACTCTACATGACGTTTGATAGCCAGATACTAGCCAGGATTTGAACTTCTCTAAGGTGTGACAGATGTGTTGAGAGTACACCCCAGGAGTTTAGAGGTCAGCCAACACAACCAGTTCAATTCACACCAGCATGTAGGTTAGTTACTGTTTTTAAATACAGTTTTGCTAATTAAAAAATCCAGATGTCTGCCGATCACATAGCACAGGATTTCTGGAGAATTTAGAACTTCCTACTGTGTTTGGGCTCTGTCGATGGAAAAAATGTAAAAAAGCAAAGCTTCTCTAAAGTCCAACAATGACTACTTTAAGTACACCTCTTTAAATGATGAATCATAAAGGTGTGGATGACAAAAAAATATCCCCAGACAGTATCTACTCATAAGCATTTGTTTAAAGCATTTTTTGTTTTGTTTTCCTGGGGCATGTGCAGTCGGTGTGCTTGGAGCAATTAGTTCACATGGTCACCAATGGGCTGCACACGGACAGAGGGTTCCACATAGACATTTATGAATTTGGCTGGATGATGAATTTTACATAACGGGTATCCTTGCGGACCCTTGCAGACACACAGACCTGAATAGTATGAGTTGGCCTTAATTCAACCTGAAGCTTTTAGCCTGGTTACTATACAAGGTGCTGTACAAATAAAGACTCTGCTTCTCTCACAGGATCACTTTTGGTTTGGAATGTGCATGTCTTTGAGGACTGCTTCTGGGACAGACCCATGTCATTACAGAGGAACTCTCTCTTCATGGGGAAAATTACTGCATGATGTCAACCATCACCTCACAAACTTTTTTCACCAGTGAAAAACTCAACTTTTCCAGCTCTGACTTCTGGTGGAAGATATTATGTCTTCACTTCACACAATGAGAAAACTTTTTTGTTAATCTTAGAGGAGGCACTTTAAGCCATGCACGCTGATTGTGGAAGTGAAAACCCTGTTACCTCGAAAGCACAAAGTCAGTGAGCAATTCTCTCTGGAGCAAATCGCTCCTGCTGCTTGGCCTCCTAATCTCTCATGGAGCTGCTGTGTTCAACACACACTCTAATAACCCTCTGCTTCTGTTTTCTGACACACGCCTCAGCTTTATTAGTGTTTCCTGTCTTTCATTTGTGTCTCATCCACCAGCTGTAGCCGGAAAGAACCCCCCCTCCCATCATTCTCCATCCATCTTCTATCCCAGAACTGCTGCTGCTCCCAGAGGGGATGTCAGTGCAAAGAGAAATCATGTCCATGTTCACAAAACTTCACTGCTCTGACAGAATGAAGCCCAGAGCAGCAGCAACAGACGAGACGAGAAATGGAGAGAAATGAAGTACGGGTGAAATTATCTGTTTGTTTATATGAGCGAGTGTGTTCATGTGTACAATCTGATGTGATTATTTCAAAATTTCCCTGTCGACTCACATCTGACAGAAGGAGGATGCTAAATCTCTGGCTCCTTGTTAAGACAATGTTTTGGACTTGGATCCAGGCACACAATGCTCTGTGGAATGTAAATGTGATGGCTTATAATTCCTCACATCTGCTTTCCTCATAAGCATCTACATCTTTATATGGTCAAAGTATTCTGTGTGGCTCCTGCTATTTGGTAACAGCATCTACGAATGGCCTGAGATCATCTAATCAAGTCCATATCCACATTTTGATGTCTGTGCTGTAGCCTGCAGCACTGAAGTGTGTTATGCAAACTCTCTGCACTTCAGAAACACTTGTCCTTGTGATGTTTAAGTAACTACAAGTTACCATTAACATGCATATTGCCGCTGGAGCACACTTAATGTGCACATTGTTTCTCCTCTCTATGAGAATCATGCCACTTTTGTCTGAGCAGACTGATGGGGCCAAGTCCTGCTTGGCTTGCACACTGAACTCTGTTGTCATGGCGACGGAGACATCGTAGCAGTTGGAGTGCATCTCCTTCGAAAATAAGACCAGCACAGAGCATTATGCATCTACTCGTGCTGCCTCTTTACTATTAATGGACATAAATATTTATGTGGTTTGGAAGATATTTTCACGGTGGAGGAGAGCCAGTGGCCTGTGGTGAGCACAGACATGAGCTGATGAAGTGGTCTGTGTCAGACATTTGTGACTGTGCACTCATGTGTGGATGCACAAGTGCATCTCTCAGCATATACGGTATAGGAATAATAATAATGTAACAAGCAAACTGGGCTGTTATTGCACTTTAAATCTCACTCTTTCCTTCAGTGGTGTTCCAAATTTGAGTCATTAATCTCTGTTGCAGAGCGCTGCGTATGCAATGCGTTCACAATATTCTGCAGTGCTGCAGCAATTACCTGATTAAAATGACGAGTGAGCAAACAAAAAAATGAAATTGGAAAAAATTTCAATTAGTTAATTGACAAGGTAATTTATCCAACCAAAACACAAATCATTCACTGATTTCAGATTCTCACAGGTGAACATTTGTTTTTTTCCGGTTTAAAAACACTACAAGCAGAATATCTTTGGGTTGTACAGTTTTAAATCAGATAAATCAGATGAAGACGTCACCTCAGGGTATACAAAACAGTGATGGATGTCAAGTCATCAATGAATAATTTAAAACGAAAAGATAAATTAACAGATAATGGACATATGGTAATAGATTAAGTCAGGGATATCGGACATAATGAGCTGACAAATGATCGAAATGTTTGCTACACTTGTCAATAAAAACAGCTTTAGACAATGCAAAATTACAACATGTAAAGGAATAGTTGAATGTTTCTGAAATGGGCTTACTCACTTTCTTGCCTATCATAACATAATGGAGATTGATGCCCCTCATATCTGTTAAATATGAAGCCGGCAAACAGTTAACTTGACATAAAGACTGCACAACGGAGATGCAGAAAACCTGATGACAAAAGTCACTCATGGTGAGATCTACAAGGGGAGCCATGGGGAGTTTGGCTCCTCTTAATAAGACATGCAGTCCCCAAAACATGATTTTTAGGTCTCTAACATTATAACAGTATGCTATTTTTTTGCTATTTTTCTGTATTTCATCACATAAAATCAGGCTATTACTGATGTATGATTCATGCATGAGTGTGACTCATCACTGATTCACTTTAATAATGATATCGGCATGCTGTTTGTGCCATCACCCCTGAAGTGTGGCAGAGCAAAATCCCAAATTTCACACACCTTAACTCAAAGATCAGGGGACAAAAAACAACTTTTCTGATGCCAGCTGCCATAAAACAACCCAGATGATCAAACCTAAACCTCTGAGATGCTGAAAGCAGGCAGCAGCTACTGTTCAGCTGATTTCTTATTCCTATTTTTCCTATTCTTATTAATAGGAATAATGATAAATAAAAGCCAAATCAAATGCTGTGTCTGTCTTTTCTGACTATAAAAAAAGTGGGGGGAAAAAATGAGCTCCCATAAAAGCCATGTTGTAGAGTCACTGCCCCCGGCCAAAAAACAGATCTGCACATAATCCAGTGTAAAATCATGTGATGTAGAAAAAATATCATGTTATTCTCACAGTTTTTGTATGGATTAAATCATCTAACATGTTAAATAATGAGTTTTAGAGGCATTCTTGGGCAGATGTTGCTACTTTTGGACCTGGTAAGTTATTTCCCACTGCTTCCAGTCTTTAATGCTAAGCTACGCTAACCAGCTGCTGGCTCCAATTACATGTTTAATGTACAGACATTACCCACAGGGTGCTACCAGTCCTCTCATTGACTGACTTTCAGCAAAAAATAATGAATATTTAATAAATAAATACATAAAAGAACGATATTTCCCAACATGTCACACTCGTCCTAATTGAACACATTCCAGGCTTATGTAAAATGATGACAAAATTCGGATTCTGCTCACACTGTAACTTCAAAACCAGATTTTTGATCTTTCTCTTGTGATCATGCGGAGGCAGAGAGGAAGAGCCAGAAGAGAGATGCAGCTTTACATTAGCAGTAACTGTTTGCTTTTCCCTTTTTCTGTTCT
The DNA here is from genome assembly GCA_900302755.1 of Chromis chromis. NCBI lineage: Eukaryota > Metazoa > Chordata > Actinopteri > Pomacentridae > Chromis > Chromis chromis. The sequence goes on from OMNN01101823.1 coordinate 5,592, forward strand.
TAGCATTTCATAAATGGCATTCACTGGCTACAAGGTCACCCTGTCACTTCAATGTGATGTCTGAGATCTATATTTTATTGGCTTCCCCGCCGTCTGCATTTCACACTCGTTGCCTCGCTCCTCCATTTCTCTCCCCAGCTTTGTTCTCTAACACACACATCCCCTTTTGTCTCCCCTCCTTTCTCTTGAGGTTCTCTTGAATCTGTAACATTATTTCTGGTAAAAGTGCAGCGGAGAGGCTCCCACAGTGTGCTCAGATTTATGGCAGATTAAATTATAAGTAGAGCTCGTGGAATCTACAGGGAGGGAAGAAAAATCATCCCTTTTATATTTCATTTGCATGCTTCCCTCATCTTTCCTCCAGGCCTTTTTCGTTAACGTGACCCACCTCCCATGGCTGTCTCACAATCTATCCCCTCCATAATGACTAATTTAAATGGCTTTGATAATCCGTTAGTACTATGAATTAAGCAGCCATTAGAAGAGGGTTCAGAGGGAACGAGGCTGGAGGATGGCCTGAGTCTCCACTCTGTCCACCTCTCACTCCGGCACAAAAGTCTTTTTCATGTACTTAAAATATTCGAAAAACAAAAAGAGCTCTGGCAAAAAACTTTTTGTTTCATCCTTCAGAGCTGGACTTTATTCATAAAATGTATTTTTTATTCCTAATAGTTAAGTCATTACTATCCTCAACACCTATTGTATTTGCATTTGTACTGTACTTTCATGTTGACCTATTTAATTAGTTTAGGATGATTTTTGTTCTAGTGTTTTCACAATATATGTAAATTGTATCTTTTTTGCATCTTTATTTATTCACCCTCTAGAAAAATCATTGAATTAAAGTAAATATTTGAATGATTTTCTGAACCACACTGTAATCTCCTGTCTTTTAAGCTTCCTCCAAAACAAAAATGACCTGGAGCCCTTATTACATTTTGACCAAAAACCTTTTTCATACATTTTTATAAAGCCTTTTGTGTGTTTTATAAATATGAGATACGAAGCGTTGTTTGATGTTCTAATACCATACAAAGTACTCTTACATTTTGGATTCCTTTTATTTGCTCTCTCGGTGAGTGTTGGATGAGTAGATCAGTTCCACTCTCATATGTGTACAGTAGATATGAAGCTACAGCCAGCAGCTTGTTAGTGCAGTACAAAGTCTATAAACAGGGAGAAACTGCTAGCCAGGTCAGTCCAAATTAAATCCCAGCAACTATAATGCTCACTAATTAACACATTATGACAAAAACCAAAGAGGTGATGATATTTTTTTGCCGCTAGACAGAGCCTTGATAGTTGTTTCCCAGCAGGGCCAAGCTCCCATTGTAGCTGTAGCCAGAGGCAGCGATCTACAGGGAGAAGAGAAGCAATGTGCTGCGGATGACTGAGGATGAACCCAAATAACATATGTGTCAGGCACATTTTGTCACTTTAGTAGTCGTGTCAACCTCATGATAAGTGTATTTTTGTTTAAAGCCCTGTGCTCAGCTATTACAGAGACTGTTTATACATTTTATTGCCTCTGTAGACTAAGAATGACATATGCTCACAATCTGATATGAACAATAACCTAGTCACAGTGTTGGGTAGCGGTTGAAGTCGTGTGTGTGTCACAATTTGTCATAATTGTCCAGTTCATTCATTCTGCACAGCCTTCTTTTTTTTAACCTTCACTTACTCTCCTGTCATTTCAGTCCTGGCCACCCTCAGCTGCCATGTTTTCCTACCAGTCAATCACCTGATCCCCCTCACCTATCTGCAGACCATTTGACTTTTATCTGTCTTGTTTCATGTTGTGCTTTTGGATACTGAATTCTAAAACCCTGACAGTATTCCCATATCAGTTACCTGCCTAAAGTAAGTCTGCAGTAGGTCTCATTATTGCAACTACTGTTACAATATTTAGCTGACGCTTTTTTATTTATTTAGGTGATCTATTGACATACTTGAAAGCATTACTAACGCTGTGATTCTGATTCTTGTTGTAGTTTTCAATTCATGCTTTCTACATCCAAGCGTCCATAAGAGAATGCGTATTTTAAATTCATCATCGTCCCAAATACACATACAGTCTATGTCCACACAGTCCAAAATGTGTGGCTATGCAGACGGTACACACTGCAATGTGCCACGAAAACAAATGGTGCTTCAAACAAATGCTTCATAAGAAGAGAGGCTATAGGAGGAGATCCCCATCATCCACACCTCTGAGTTCATCATTAAAAGAGTTGTAATTGAAATAGCTGCCAGACTTTGGTGGTGGTATATATATTTGGTGGATTTGTTCATGCTTCAATCAATAGATCATCAGAAATCCCGAGCTATGTCCACCCACAGTGCTCAGCACACCTCAGGAATGAACACATTGACGTGGTGCTGCAGTCCAGTCAGTAACTAACATCTATATCATGTGAAAGGTGCAAAGCCACATTCAGAAACATCCATGGGAGTTGTGTGTTTTTCTGTGTTTAATAAGAGGAAGAATGTGACCTTCTACGTAGCATACCGATACTTACCTGTTGTAATATGAATAGAACCATGTGCACGTTCGCTGTCTGCATTTGTCTGTGTACATGGATGGGGAAAGCATGAATTTGCGTTTAGTGGTTATTTTGTGTTTTAAAAACAGTAACTAACCTGCATGAAGGCTGACCTCTGACCTCCTGAGGTGTACTCTCAACACATCTGTCACACCTTATAGAAGTTCAAATCCTGGCTAGGATCTGGTTTTCCAACATCTTGTGGAGTAAGAGCAGCCACAATAAACGGTGCGTGTGATCACAGCCAGTGATTATGGCCGTGGTTGAACCTCAGAGAATATGCCCTTTCCCAAAATGTCAAACTCTTCCTTTAATGATCTCACTGTTCAACATTTGTTAGACTTCTTCACTTTTACCGCCGTGTCTTGTCAGGGCAGGTCACTGCAGTCTCACTAGTTCTGGAGTTCAGAGACAGACATCAAGTCACTTGTGTCAAATAGCTGGCTGATTACAATCAAGCCTTTAAAAAAATATATAAAAAATAAAAAATCTCACATCCTGTAGTAGTCTGTATTACCTGCATCTGAACAAAGACCCAGCTGCTCCCATTTTCCCTAAACTGTGTCATATCCAGCAGTTGAAGCCTCTGATGATCTAAATGTCACACAAAAGTCATAAATAAAGACACACTGTAGTCAGAATATCTCTCTTCAATCTTGATGTTTATGCATGATGGTTTCTTTTAACCAATGTTGTCCTAAAAGCAAACATACAGTAATTTGTTCCAGTTTACCAGTAGTGTGCAGTTTGTCACAGCCCCCTCCAGGAGAGAGGAAAATGCATTCATTATTAAACAAGGCCCTCCGGCGCCAAACGTCTGTATTGTTAGCGGTAATTAAGAAGGCACTTTCCTTCAGGATAACAGTTTAATAAAGAAACGGAAAACAGCTGAGTTGGAAGCTCTTGACACAAGGTGAGTGGCTGGAACAGATTTACAGCAAGTCTTCCTGTAAAGCTCAAACAAGCAAAACTGATGAAGGGGGGGGGGCTTCCGTTTTTATATATACACACTGCATTCCCTGAAACCACATCTCACGTTAAAGTTTCATGTACCTGTCAGTTTCTGAGTGGTATCGCAGAGTCAGAGCAAACTGAACATTCATCCTGAGGGAATATAAATTTCGCATCAAAGAATCGGAGCCTTTTTATTAAGAATATGTACACTGCCAACTCACAGAGGCTTCAGTTCTCGCCTGATCGACGTGGGCTCATGGATTTATGATTTAAAAATGAGCTCTCATATGAAACCCGGCAGTCGGGTGTTTCCCCTGAAACCACCTGCTGAGGTTTGACAAGGAGAAGAAAATGAAAGCTTACCTGGGCTGTGTTGCTTTCCCCATTCTTTTATTCCCTCATTGGTTTCCCGTTTCATTAGGCCCTCCATCTCATATGGTATCTGACATGTTTGCCATTTATTCTTTGATGCTGCAGCTGATGGATGTTGAAGTAGGTCTCCGAAACCGTTTCACAGCTGGTACTCTGAGATCATTGGCTGAGCTTTGATTCAATACCACTGATGACGCTTCAAGGTTAAATGTTCAATCAGACCCTTGTCTTATCTCCGTCTTGAAAGATGTGCGCTATAGAACTTCACTTTCTCCTGATGGACTGTTTCAGTCAATCATCTGGATTATCTCTGCAGCACTTAAGTCACATCTTCAAATAATGAGATGGAGATTCATCAGTAAATTAATGTGTCACATCACTCTGATGCAGTAGGGATCATCTTTGCCCTGCCGGACAAATAATCCATTTCTTGTCCGTCTCTTCACTTTTTTTTGACAGACTTATTGGCGTCTTCCCCTTTTTAGTCGAAGCAGGTGATCAAGCTCTAATTACTGTCTTCATTTCAGTTAATTAATTCTGATCTCAAAAAGCTTATACATAATTCCCTGTGATTTATAATTTATTGTTCGTAAATGAATAAAGGGCAGTGTTTTATATAAAGATGGACAAAGCCTCCGTGATGTCACCCATAGGTCAGTGCGATCGTCACCATCTTGACAGTGCCTAAGTCCTCTAAGTCTAAGCTAATCCAAAAATAAGCAAAGAAGTGAAGCATCAGTGGAGCTGAGGTGGATCATGCAAACATATCTATATACACCGATCAGCCACAACATTATAACAACATTCACTGACAGGTGAAGTGAATAACATTGATCATATTGGTACTTTGTGGTGTTCCTTGGATTTTGGCATCCGTGTTGATGAGACTTAGACACCCAAATAAACATTGTCCCAGAACAAGCACACTCCCTCATTGAAATGGAAATCCCAAATGTCACTGGCCTACCCCTGCAGGAAAATGCACCCCACCACATGGCAAAAACATCAAACAACCAGGAACAACTTGAGGAACATGACAATGGCCCAAGATGTTGATTTGACCTCCAAACTTCCAAGACCTCATTCTGATCAAGCATCAACAGGATGCAGTGGAACAAGTTTGATTGACAGAGGCCCCACTGCACAAGCCAGAGTACCCACAGGATCCACTCCTCTGTAAAACTTGACATTTTCTGTGTGGTAGTTTGCTCTCCGGAGATTGTTGTTGTTGCTTCCCAAAGTAAAGTGGATTTTGAAAACAGTGACATGCAGATAGCTCAAAGGGAGAAAAAAAACTGTGTGAAATGCCAGTGGCAGACTTATACCTGCAGTCTACATCCAATGAGTCAGACTACATCGATCAAACATGAAGGGTGAAGCATGACTTCAACTATTTGGATGACTTAGGCTACATCATGAATGCAAGTCCAATATTGACTGCTTTGGTCTCTACCAGCTCCTGATGGTAATATCTGTTTCTTCAGCATCTAAATGTTCCACTATGTTCTCATTTAGTGCTGGATGGGTAGTGTACAAAGAGTTATGGAGCGTTTTAGCTGAAAACAGCTGTCTGCTTTGTGTGTAGTCAGGTGTTAACCATCTGTGTGTTTCACTCCTTTGAAAAGTGACAGTTTTCACAGACAAATAGTTGTTGATACGTTGAAATGTGCAGCTTTGAACAATAAACCAATTACAAAATAATAGAAATACAGTCTGTAAATCAACTGTTCATGTTGGTTTCAGTTTATATTTGAAAGACTACTGTGGAACCATATTTTTGAAGGCTGATGGTAAATGCAGTATTTTGAAAGCAGGAATTTGAAGCAGATGAAAGCCTGTCTGCTGACCTTGTGTGGCCATTAGGAACCGGTGGTGGGGTCCACCAACAGTCATCAACGCTGGGAGGGAGGATCAGTAAAGAAATACAGTTTTTATATTCCTTTCTCCTCTAAGATCAGCAGTCACATTATGGGTTTCTCTGACATTTTTAGTTTTACAGCTTGTAGGTTTAACAAGCATAGCAACTTGTCTGGGGAAGAAAGATAACCAAATAAAATATGAAATGTCAAGGTGTCTCATTAAGCATAACATCACCTCTTCTCCATTCTGAGGTTTTTATTCCAGACCAAAATAGAGGTGCATCTAGCACAGTAGGTTTTGTTGTGATTACTGAATTTTGGGTTGTACTTGTCTCAGGTTTAAGTCAAAGGGAGCATGACTGCAATTTCCCGGCATGTAGAAACAGGGCAAAAAAAACACAGGAGGAGCACCTGATTTAGTGTTTTATGATCTCAATTGAAATTATGCATGCGAGTTCTGGCACTTTGAACATATCTGAGCAATTTCTCTCGGGGAGTTGTGTTTACATCATATCCGATGACATCTGGAGTGTGATGAGGAATAAATCCTTTGTTTGTTTCTGCTCAGAGTATTGGACAGGTGTTTTCAAGGAGCAGGCCTGTTCTCCTTATTGGCCACACTGTGAACACACACGCATAAGTCCCTGATGGTTTCCCTCAGGCTTGGTGAATCTCACATAGAGCAGACAGTAATGAGAAAAAGGATAACTGTGTTCCATCAACAGCTGAGCCCTGCAGCTCCTGTCACCATTAAATGCACATATATAGCCGCTGGCCATGCAGTTGCTAAGGAAGTGTTGGTATCCAAGCAAAGAGTTGGCAGGGAAACATCCCCAAAGTTGATTCAAGAGATTGGATGCCGCTGGAGTTGATTTCGAGCTGCATCCATATTTCATTCATGTATTCTACTAGTTATCTGAAGGAAAGGAGGAGAAATTACCTGGGCAGCTGCAGAAGTGTAGCAGATCCAAAATAAACTCTGGAAATGTCATTATCAGCTTGTAGGACATTAAAAAACAACCGTAGTGGTGGGGTAGGACAGTAGTAAGAGTTATGGTCCTCAAAGTCCCCGGCTCGTACAGTATTAACAGGTTTCCACATTAATCTTCGTGAACGGGACCACCATGACAGCGTTGTTTCCAGACCCGGTTACTGGTCTCCAGTCAGAACCAGACATACAGACCTCTGCAGACGTGACACAAATGTGCGCTGTAAAATATCGTAGAGCAGTTTAGTGGAGTCAAGAAAATGTCCTATCATTAACTCAAACTTGAAATTTTGTTAACTTGAAGTAGATTCAGTCTCAAATTTGACCCTGTTCACAAAATTCTTTGATTGTAGTAGTAGAAGTAGTCATACACTCTTTTATTTATGTATTTGTTTAACTTTTCAAAGTGCCCAACCAAATACAGAAAATAAATGAGTGCCATCATGCTTTGTAGTGCAGTCTGTGGTATGTATCAAAGTATTTGCATGCCCACTGTTGATGTGCAAGCATGAACAAACTTTAAGGCCTTTGTGCCAAATGAAGGAACAACCCCTATACTAACAGAACATACAATTGCAAGAAAAAGTATGTGAACCCTTTTGGAATTTCATGGTGTCCTGCCATAGACATCCTGCTTGTTCAATGTTTTACGTATGTAGACTCATGAACACAGATATTAGCCAGTTCTAATGACACCTTCAAATCTTTGGCTGCCCCTCAGGGTTGTTTCTTTACCTCATTGATGAGTCTTCATTGTGCTCTTGGAGTCATTTTGACTGGTTGCCCACTTCTTGGTAGAGTAGCTACAGCCCCAAAGAGTCTCCATTGGTAGATCTTTTGCCTAACTGTAGACTGGTGAATTTCTAAAGTCTTTGAAATCACTTTGTAACCCTTTCTAGCTTCATGTAGATCATAAATTCTTGATCGTAGATCCTCTGAAAGCTTTTTTTGGCGAGGCATGGCTCACATCAGGGTATTTTTTTTGTGCGGAGCAAATTTAAAACCTTTGAGTGTTTTTTATCAGTCAGTGTAGCTCTAGTCCACACCTCCAAACTCATGTTCTTAACAGGACTCCAGGTATGATAACACCTGACTACAATTAGCTTTTTTGAGGTCATCAACTCAAGGGTTCACATACTTTTTCCACTAGCTCGATGAGGTTTTTGTGGTTGTTCTCAATAAAGACGTGAAAGATCAGAATTTTTTTGTGTATTTATTTTAGGCACATTATATTTGTCAATACCCTTGACTTAGATGAAGATCAGATCACATTTTATGACAAATTAATACAGAAAACCATGAAATTCCAAAGGGTTCACATACTTTTTCTTGGAACTGTAAGTTAATGTGACTAAACAAATGAACTTGTGATCTTAAAGTCCCTTCAGACTCATCTTTGTGTATCAAAATTACATACGTAGACTTAGACTACTACTACTACGAATAAAAAATATATAAATAAATAATAATAGTAGTAATAATCCCTTTCTGCCTTAAAATAACTTAACATATCTCGCTACACTGTGCAGGTCTATGAAGTCCCCAACTCTCTCTCCCACAAACTCCCCACTCGCTGCAGCTTGAGCACACCAGCTCACCTACAATTCTGCTAAAACACTGTAAAAAATTCTCTAGTACAAGTTGTAATAGCAGTACTTCAGCCATACATGTTTGAACCAGAGACTGATTTTGAAAAAGAGTGATAATATGGAAAGACCCACCCTGTAAGCTAACGGAACTAGTTCTTTAGGTTTGAAACCCTTTAAGTCTGAATCTGTGTTTTTGAGACTGTCATCACTAAACTTCAGTTTCAAAGTGATAATACTCAGCCATGGCTCTGACTGCTTTTTTTCTCTCATGATGTATCTTTTAGTAAAAACACCATATGAAGTTGTTGACATTGTAAAACCCTGATTTTCTTTAGAGGGGGTCTTTGCTTTCTCTTATGTTTAACCAGTTTACAATATTTTACAGTGTACCAGGCCTCAACGCCTCAACTCACAAATCACAATTAATTTTTAAAGATCTTTTATATCCCACAGTTCCATCTTCCAAGACTTGCAGACCAGAAAATGTGTCTGGGCTAGACCAGTAACCACAGAGCACCATACTTGTGCAGCAAATACAACCGCAGCGCTCTCACAGAAGACGTGGCTTAATTGTCGACCTGTTGGAATCGAGTTTGTCAAAACGCACACAGAATGTGGAGCGCACGCCTAGATGAGGAAATGAACCCACAGAGTTAAAAGCGCATGTTCTCTCTGAGATAAACAAACACCCCAAGTGAACCGAAGGAGAAGAGGAACTCAGTGTGACTGACAAATGGATCGTTCCCTTCCACTGAATCAGATTTCTGGGGGGAGGAGGGTGTGCAGTGGTTTGCCTGGCCTACTTTCCTCCATTCATCAGCCAGTTCATCCTCCTGGGAACACTGGAGGTACAGTATATGGAGGGAGTTCAGCCACGCTTGGCCTGTCACCACAAGACAGCAAAAGAAATGGCTGCACTCAGGGAGGGAGAGGGGATGGCTGGAGAGTCAGCACACTTACATAAAGAGGGAGCAAGGGTAAAAAAAAAAGGTCCAGTCATTCCTTGTTTCCATCTTTACACTCTCCATTTCCTCTCACCCAACTGCCCCGGTGCCTTATGTGTGTTTTTTCTGTCTCTGCTTGGTTAAGTTCAGACCCTGCAGATGTTTCTGCTGTGTGCATTCTTGAGAGAAGAGGAGTATAAAATATCTGGATAGACCAACATACAACTGCACTCTTCTCTCACTTCCCTCCCACTCTGCCTCCCTATCCTCAGGCTCCTGTCACTGACTGAGCCACAGCAGGTAGACATACGTAATTATTGAGGTGGAGGAAAGAATAATGCTAAATAGCCTACAGGTGTTTTATAATGCACAGGAATGTACACAGATACAGAGAAGAAATAGGAGAGAAACACAGTTCAGTGCAGCTTCAATACAGAAAGCATTAAAGATTCTTCTAAAAGCTTTCTAATTCCAGATTTAGCGTGTTAATGCTCTGATTTTCTTCTTTATGCTTCTTCCCACGGATTTGTCCAATTACTCCTCTAAACAGCACTGGGGGTTTGTTGCTAGGTTACCACCAGGTAACACACATGGCTACCGCAGATTAAGATGAAGGTGTTTCCAAATAAAGATGATTCCTTAGCCTTTGGCTTAGGAGTGAAACTGTCATATCTATTGTCACCTCCCTCTAACCCTTCTCCATCAGCTTGACTAACGTGACAGATGCAGACAGGCTCACTAAGCCAGATGGAGCTGCATGAATTCACACATGATTTCATGTGAAAGCACACTGATTTTAAATGGTGTCTCAGACAAAGTCTTGGGGGGGAATTGTTTGCCACTTGCCTCACAAAAACGGTTTCAGCTTAAATATGAATAGGGTTACAAAGTACTATTTTCTAAAAGTTTCCGCTCAGGACAGAGACGTATGAAAGTTAAGTCTGGAAAACCAAATTATGACTCAGACAATACAAGGAAAATTAAAGACAGCACGCCTATTCAGCGGCAGTGTAACTGAATGTGCCCTAAAGGGCATCCAGGAGATGAGTCTTGCCCGTCTACACCCCGTCTCACAGTTTGATCCTGGTCCTGGAGTCTTAGAGGGGGCAGGAAACCGTGACGCATGGCACGTTTCCCCTGGGCGCTGGCTGATGCCCCCTGACAGATTGAGGCTGCAAGGATGTGTTCAAAGCCTTTGTGTGTGTCTGCATTTATGTATGTCCTTGTGCGTCTTAAGGATTTTACATTTATCAGAATAATGGGAGGCAAACTGCGCAGTTGGGGACAAGTTTGCTGCAGATTTGCTTGTTTGTTCAAGCAAATTAGATATAAATTCAAAAATAAATCAGCAGCGCTTTGTAAGTGATCGTCCCACTGTTATTTCTGCTCTAGTTATTTTTGTCAAAGTTACCAAATCACATTTTAATTGCCTTTTGTGAAAGAGACTCGATCCGCACAGCTTACAGTCAGTCTGATTCCGACAAGAAATGTGCATTTAAAGGTAAATAGTTTGATATAAAAATATAACAGCAAGAAGAAGTCACTGTGGCTGGTTTAAACCATTTGTGTGCAGGGCTAGTTGTGTTTCCTTCTGCTCCCAGTCTTAATGCAAAGCTAAGCTAACCACCTCCTGACTTTAACCACATACATAATGCAAGAGCTGCAACAATAAGCCTACTGATTGATTAGATAATCAATGGGGATTTAATTATCAAAATCAATGTATTGATTAACCACTAAAATGATTTCTTAAGCACACATGTTGAAATGCTGAACATGCAGCCTTTCCAGTTTTGATATGAGCCACTTTCTGTAGTTTAAATGGTTAGAAATGTAACAGTCTGTGGTTTTGAACGGTTGGTTTTGTTTCAACATGAGGAAGAGGCAGCTTTATCTCAGAGTAACAGCCACACAACGGTAAAATTTCATCCTGTGTTTACAAGGACGCAGTATTTGCATCTTAAAAAACATTTAAAGACAAAACAATCCGGCATCACATTACCACAAAATGCGGCATATTAAATTACTACTATGCTGTTGCTGGGGAAATTCCTTAAGACTACATCCCCTGTGTGCATATGTATGTCTGTGTGTCTGTACACAACAATGAGGTCTACTTTGTGAGCGCTTGTGAAGCATGGCCGCGGCCTGTTTAATGAGATAGCATGCGGTACGATTGCTATGTGTGTGAAATTGAAGCGCTGGCAGTGTAAATTGAATTAAATGGGTTTGTGTGCGATAAGAACGTGAGGAGCAGCCTGTATACAACCATGGTCCATCTCTGATTGTGGGCGTGTGTGTATACGTTACGTGATTAACACGGACACAAGGGTAAATGTTATTGGCAGCAGTTTGGATGGAGGAGAAGCAAGCAGCGTGTGCACCAAGTCGTGCCAGAAATAAAATGTGGTTCAAATGGTTTTTGTGCATGTAATGAACTTTTCCTGCAATCCAGAGGTTTAACTTCCAACATGGCTTAGCTGGAAGCTTTCACTAATAACAAACAAATAAATTGTTTCTTGTGCCCTGCAGCTGCAAAACCTTCCATCACCTCATCTGAGCCCCCTCAAATATTAATTAGAGTTTGGAGAGTAAAAGGCTTCCTGGGTTTTCTTTGTATCAGCTTCAGTAAAATGTTTTCTTGAACCTGAGTCTCTTAGATTCCTACAGCATGACTTAGACTATCACCCAAAGGTCAAAATCGGAGACTGTAAACTGATTTTGGAGTTGTGTATTGACTGCTGTGCTACATCCCCAGCCTCCCAGATCAATAGAAATTGTTGATCAATCACTGATTAGCTTAAAAAATAATAATAATAAAATCAGTGAACTGAACAGTGTCAGAGGCAGAAGAGAGGACTTCTCCTAGCAGCAGTGATCCATGTGAGTGCTCAAAGGGGAGGAGGGGCTGTTTAGTCAGTGATTCACCTCAGCCTTTCTTTACACTCTGAGCCCTCTGAAAATACCCAAGGAGCCAAAAAGAAAATACCTCACAGCTGTTCTTTCTGCAGCCAAGCCATTCCTGTGATACTTTTCTTTACTCAGGCGGAGGCCCTGCGCCTGAACCCTGACGAGCTTTTGAATCCAACCTTTCCATAAGCTAATCTTTGTCCTGTTTTAAACTTCCCTTTAAGCTGCTGGCTGCCTTTTTTCTTTTTCTTTAGATATGCACTTAAAATTATAGAGGGGTCCTGAGGGCCAATGAGAAAGAGATCAGGAGAAAACACAAGGAGACTGGGGGTTGGAAGTATCACGTATGCCAGTGGGAATGTCAGTGTCACGACCTTAGAAGAAAAGGCAAAAAGATCAGTCTCTGGAGCGCTTATCTGGCTCTCCATCTGTAGTAGATTTTGTGACACGAGGAGCACAGAGGGAGAGAAAACACTTGAAGCCCCCTCCTCTCACCCCCGCCAAACCCGGAACAAAAGCACTCCCCTTGTTTTCTGGCTGGTGAGAGAGGCACACAGCATGAATAATTAACAAGGGACAAACAATAACTATCAGCCGCCTATCTCAAAGTTGTTGCTTATCTGTTGCTGCAATCAACAGTGTTTAAAGCACAACTCATTATTCTGGCAAAGATAATATTACTGTATGCCTTAGGATACTCTCTGGAAGCTGTCATTGTGTTGCAGAATTTGTCATTACTTTTCCACAAAGGGTTGATTACATCTTCTCTCAAATGTATATTTAAATTGATTCATTCTTTTTCCTTGTAAACGATCATAATGATGTGCTTGATTGTTTTGTGGTAAAATTCCCGCACAACTTTACAGCAACATTTTTTTCTAATTATTCCCATCCACAGCACGATCTGATGGTTAAAAGTTACGAGTCTATCAATACTGAAGGATAAATGTGGAAAAGTTTTCTTTTGATTAAAAATATGGAAAACAAACATAAAGACATTTTAGTGAAGTGTTGGGTTGGGGTTTGTTATTCTAAATTTTGACCAAGATTTTCAGATTTGCTGCAAATGTATTTCAGTTCCAAATATTGGTTATTAGACTCCTTGATTGATAATAATCAGTCTCTGCCATAAGGACACCATATCAGTCAACTCTTACCGCATATGTCTGCAACCTACAAACATTTTGATTATCAATTAATCTGACAGCTATTTTCTGGAATGACTGATCTGTGTTATTAAACATGTACCTCTATGATTTCCCTCTGTCCATGATGATGTCTTTAAATGTCTTATTTTGTCTGACCAACTGTCCAAAACCTTACTATCATTTGACACAGAAAAACACAAAATCCTCACATTTAAGAAGCTGCAGGAAATGACCAATGTTTGGCATTTTAACTCATCAGTGACTAAAAACCCTACAAAAGTTAATTTTCTGTGAACTGACTAATCTCTGCAGTTGCAGCTCTGAAATCAGTATCTGGAATTGAGCTCAATAAAGTCCAAATAGGCTCCAATGAAAGAAAATGTGAGAAATTAAACATAAAGTAGGTTTTATTCTGCAGTTAAAGTATGCATTTGAATAAAGATCAACCAATCCGACTTTACAATCTTTAAAAATATGGGTATATTAATACAATAGAGTGACATTTTGGGGGAATGAGTTAAATCAGGATCCTCACCACACTCATATTTGCTTATTATAGGCGAAATACAGCCAATTCACACACAGAGGAAACAGCTAGAAAACACCTTACAGCTCATTCTGAAATGTGTTACATGCATATGTTGTGCTGCTGTGAGTTGTTGTTTACCGCTGCAAATAATCCAGAAGCGACAATAGTGGAAGGAAGGTAAATGGGAGGCGTGTTTGTGAGAGTCTCCGCCCTCCGGAGCAGACCAGGCAGCAGGATGAGGCGCTCCGCTCGCTGAGTTCACCAAACTGTTTGCATACCAATCTGCCCGCAACACTGCATGCTCGGCTAAATAGGGATCGCACAAGTCGGAGCCGTGGATTTTTATTTAGTTGGACGCTGCTGGGTTCACAGTTCACTCCATTAGACATCCCAACCGGTCGGTGTTTATTATTTTCTACCTGAATACATTCATCCAGGCGGCGCAGATTCGGCTCTTTAGTAACATTTCCTCAGCTCGACACAGCCAGAGGTTTTCGGCACTGAGCTGCGCTTTGAGGTAAGGAACGTGTCTCCAACTTGAATGTTGTGTGTTGAAATGAATTTTAAATAACGTCAGCGTGAAACCTTCGCTTGTTTACGTGACTGGCTCGGATTTATTATTTACTACAGCGTGTCCAGTGATCCAAACGGGGGATGATGTTGTGCGTAATGTTTGATTTCTGCTTTGGCTACTTTGTTTGCAGCAAGTTTCAACACATAAGAGCTCAAAAAACATTTTTAATGTCTCTAAAGAGAAGTGAAATGAAAGGGAGAGCTCTTAGTAATTGTTTAAGTCGCTGTTAAACCTTTTATTCTTGCGTTATCCTCACGCCAGGTCGCTATTTCTCCCTTCCAGTGCGCAATACATATCCACCATTCCCTGAAATCAAAGTGGTTTAATGTGCAGTTTTTTTTATTTATTTAATGGTGCTATGAGAAACCTGACAGCAGGGGAGATGTATGTCACTCTCCAAGCTGGCACCCTTCCCACGGGGCTCCTGCCAGAAAAAACCCGAGGAGTGTGTCTGCAGAGATGTATGGGGTCACCAGATGGGGTGTCTCTGACGGAGCTACCTTTTGCTGTAGGGCAGGAGTTCACTGTCAGATTGCATTAATCAGAAGGATGCATCATCCAAAAAACCACCTCATGCTTGTCTCAGTCTGTCAGATCTCCTACATGACACATCCAGTGACTCTGAAAAGGGAAAAGTCAATACTTCTTAAGCAGTTACATGCTTTAATACAAAGCACGTGACTTGATAAGTTTGCTGCTGCTCTAGTTGGACATCAGCAAAAAAAGTGAAGTTTTTACTCACACAGAGCAAAATCTGTAGGCACGGTAACACCTGGGAACGGGGTTATAATCAGATTCTGCCTGAGGAGATTGGTTCCAAGGGACCCATTAACACCCAGCAGAGTCCAGGTGAGTGTGCTCTGCTGGACTGTCTTGCCTCCAGTTAAAGTCCCAACCAGCCCTGCGTCTCCCCGAGGCTGCTCCAGTGTGTCAGGAGACAGGAGAATCATATCACACCACACCAGCTTGGACTGACAAATCAGCTTCTGTCACGATTAATGAGCTGTGCCACTTTCCTGCTGCATCACGTAAAGATTTCTTCTTCCTCCGCTGTCTGCTCTTTGTTCCACCCTCTTTTATTTTCTTTATTATCACTATTTCCCCCCCCAAAACCAAATGAAGGGGGCGTTGGTGGAGAGAGAGAGAGAGAGAGAGAGAGAGAGAGAGAGAGAGAGAGAGAGAGAGAAGCTTGCAAACTGGAAACAGAGATGTGTTTGTTCACCATGTTGCGGGTGAACATTTGCCTTGTCCAAAAAAAAAAGGAGAGAGAAAAGAAACAGTAGTATTGATGCTTTTGGAGCAGCTGCCAACACGGATGACTAAACTCCGCCTGAAGCCTTTCTCTCCTTCAGCTTGATTCACATGAGTGTTGGGAAATAGAAATTGTTTTTTATTTTGCTCAGTGATGATTTCGGGATAAATCCAAATGCTGGCAACGAGGCTTGTAAACCTACAGTGTAATTTATACAGGGAATAAAGGTTAGGAGCAACAATGCATTTGCTTTCCTCGGTGGACCGCAGAGGATAGCAATTAAACAGGAGCATGTTAGAGTAGATTCAAGCTTGTATTTATTCCACCTACAGACGCGGAACACCTGGTGTGAGACTTGCTACTGGTGATCATTTTAATAGTGCCTCTGATAATGTGTTGCTCTTAATCACACGTTTATAGTGCCAGCTATGAAACAGCAAAAAAACACATTAGTAGGAAATAAAGTAGGAAGACAGACAGATAAAGTGTGGCGAGTTCACTGCTCCTGTGTCTTGGCGGAGAGAAGAAAGTGTGAATTGTGGTGTGTGGCAGCTCCTGCTGAGAGACGGGGTGACTGACTTGATGCCGCCTGGCCTGGCAGTGCATCGCTCATTAAAGGCCTGAAATTAATCAGTCTGCGGTTCCACATGGTTGGGTGCCTCCGATTTCAGTTTCTTTTTCCGCTCACACTCACACTTTCGCTGCTTTTCTCTTCCCTTAATATCGGCTGATGTGCATGCAAATTAGGCTGCTGCCTTTTTGGCCCCTCATTTGATCACTTGGCCCCGAGTTTACATCTCTGATTCATCCTGCCTCACTATAACCTCCTTTCACCTTTTCCTATCAGTCTGCCTCTGTCTCATCTCTTAGTCTTTCTTCCTCCTGCCCCCATCCCTTCCCATCTTCCCTTTCTCCGTTCCGCCCTCATCCAGCCTGCAAAGCACGTCTGTATCCATATCGATGAGTTCAGAGCAGCGGAGGCGCAGGGAAAACGAGGCTGGGTCATCACTCTACACTCGCTTTCCCCCCGCATGAGCCCCACCACGGCAGCAGCGGTCCGAAGAGAGCCCGGAACTAAATGGAGTATCTATTGGCTCAATGAGAAAATTGCTTTTTTCGATTGCTAGAGGACCCTTCATTTAATGTGTGTGATGCAGAGGCCTCTGCCTGTAATGGGTTCAGCATCTTTGTTGTCAGGAGACATGAGAAAATGAAATTTGCTTTTCAGCTGGCAGAAATAATTTACTTTCTGAAAGGTGTATTTTTCATCAGCTGTTTAAAAGCCGTGAAGGTGTGTGTTGTGTCTGCACTGCGTTACGTGAGCGCTGTATGTCCAACCAGTGTGGTTTGATGTCATCTGCGGAGGGCAGATTTTTTTTTCTTTTCTGCTGAAAGTTGTGCTGCCATATAAAGCTGGCTGGTTTGGCACCTGTCGAAAAATGGATTTACAGTTGTTCGCTGTGGTGTGGGTACAAGGCCTACGCACACCAGCTGACAAGCATCTCCCCAAAAATAAAACCACATATTGGGATTAAGGGTTTCATATAGTGCAAAACTCTTTTAACCCTTGGCTGAGGCAAAACAGTCAGTAAAAGTGCAATGGAAACAGGCTTCTGACGTAAATGAAAGGTCCAGATAGAAACATCACATCTGTGTGGATCACAAGTTGATGATGATGATGATGATGATGATGATGGACATTGTTGAGAGTGAGGACCACATGAAACCCCTTTTTCAATAACATCATCTCACAGAGACATCACTAATGTTCCTGCCTTTGTTGCTCCGTCTTAGTGAATGAAAGAACAAAATATGGCAACAGCATGAAATGGTCTCACATTCAGTAGGAGGACAAGTCGGACCTTTTAATCATTGCTCTGAGGTTACCGTGGGGAAAATACAGTAATTATTAAAACATGATGTGACCTGATCTCATACGACACATTCCTTTTAAGTGCTGCAGTGATGCTGTTAAGGGGTGAAACTGTAGCAATAAATTAACGCATAGTAAATTGTGACATAGTTTTCAACAGATATGTCAATTTTCATGCATTTATTAATGTACAGTATTTTAAGTAATAATAATGTCTCCTACAAAGACATATTTTTTTTATATAATACAACTGTCTTATGATATATTTTCTTTGATAATATGTTTATTAACCAGCATCCAGTTATGGTTGTGTCATAGGAGTGTAGTTGTTGGACTTTTAGAGATCCAAGCACAACTAATATCTATAGTGTTATAAACTGTTGGTTTATAGATACTTTAAATGAATGTGGACTGAAAATACAAGTTAAAACATTGTAGGTATCTATGGCAGGAGTCTTGTTCAACCATTGTCTCAAGTCGAAACTCCGTGTTAGATTAACATTTAGTCACATTCCTGCATGATTCACACATCCATGCATTCCTTTGTCCTCTTTGCGTGTCTCCATATGGGCCAGGAAGCCGTGAGTGACCTAAACGTGGGGCAGCTGGCGGCCCCAGAGTTCACTGAGAGCAGGAAGCTGAGGGGCCTCGCTTCCTTTTTATCAGGAGGAAGCAGGACGGCTGTTTGTGCTCAGCCCAAGAATTCTTTGTGCTTATCTTGCGTTCACCCTATTTCCCTCAATAATGGCTGTGCTGAGCAGGTAATGAGGTAAAAGGTATGTATTTGACAAGCTGGGCTCAGGAGATAGCGGGCTCTCCAATAGGCTTACGGCTTGATAGGCTCTTAGATGAGGGTGCTCTCGACCCCGTCTTAGGATGTTCACATCTATCTCGAAATCCCCCCTCCGGCCATCTTCCCCTCTGCATAATGTTTTTCAGAACTAATAAACCATTTTACTCAGGTGTCCATTAAAGGCTACCGGCGAGGACCCGCTGGTCATTACACAGAGCAGGCACACTCAGTAAATCCCTGTGCTTTTGCCGGGAGGTTTTCTTTATCACCTTGTGCTCTTTTCATCCCTCCAGATGTAGTCAAAGCTCAGAGAGGGGCTTATGCTGGCCAGGAGCTGGCTATGTGACACAGGGCTAACGTGTGGGGAGATTACCTGCCTGGCTTCAGAGAGAGCCGAGCACAACTCTGATATACCGAACGATGCTGAAGTTTAAGCACACTGCTGCAAAAGATACAGCAGGGAGACGCACAGATTTGTGCTGTATGTGTGTGTAAAACGGAGGCATTTGTTTTTTGTTTGCAGGATGAACAAACAGTCCTTTGGCTAAGTTCACACCCCAGCGCTGGGTTGACTCACATTGGGCTCAGTGTTGGCTCACTGGGCTTGAGGAAGCTGGGTGCTAATCAAGAAGCACCAGGGAGGAAGAGCTCATTTTATGGGTGTGTGATTGTTTCCCACACTCGCTGACTAACACTGGAGCTTTTTACTATAGACAATTTAGCATAAATTACTTGGTTCTCGTCATGGGTTTTGATAGAGCTTCTATGTGCACATGATTCATTTATCAGCACAAATGGAGGATTGTAAACTGCTTATGAATCAACGAGAATGGAAGATGTGTTGCATAAAGAATAACACTACTGTTGTATTATTCAGAGTGAATTCTGTGATTACACTGCATTTTAAACACTCAGCCATGCTTCTCTGTTTGCAAAATGCGTATAGGTGTCACTCACCAGTGTTCACCTCAGTTACACCGTTGTGTTTCAAACGTTCTTCAGCATTTGTTTGTGTGTGTGTTCAAGTTACGACTGAAAATGATGAAAAGTTTTCACCTGTAAATTATTTAACTTTTTTATGGTTCTTAAATTTTCAAACAAAATCTCCTAATATTATCCACTCCAAGCTTTGCAGTGGTGAGCCTTTGCTGTGTGGGCGTTTAATTGCAAATTAAATCTATTCAGGTTCTGGTCTGTTGGTCAGACAAAACAAGCCTGCAACCTTTGGCTCTAGGAAATTGAGATCATTATTCTTCACTGTTTTCTGGCATTTTATAGACAAAATAATTAGGCATTTAATTGGGCAGCCCTAGTAGCATCAGCAGTGTTTGGTTAGCAACAACACCTTCTTCTGCACAGATCTTCAGAGACATTTTACTTTTGCAGACGTCCCGATGAGGAGACACACCACTGGGCTTGAACCATTTGCCCTTCATTTGGGGCCACTGTTCCACTGCTCTTTGGCTGTTTTTCGAGGATGGTACTGTGAGCATGGCTCAGTTCAAATCTGTTTTTACAGCCTCTCCCTGTGACTCATTGGGCCTAATGGTTCTCTCGTCTCCTGACTCAGGCATTTTTCTGATGAAATGGGACTCTCTCCCAGCTTCTGGTCTTTCTCTTTTTCTGTTGCCTCAGCCACAACTGTGTCCCTCTTCTCCTCCCCTCTCTCTCCTCTCTCTCCTTCTCTATTCCCAGGTTCTCCTTCTTGAGCGATCTTTCCATCAGAGTTTCTAGAATAAGACGATATAGTGTTACAAGAGGGCCCTTTAGTCATCAGAGGCTTTTATGATGTGCCCTATTTTATTACATATTCAGCGCTGTGTTTTTATTTCCTCTGCCTACAGGGGATCTGAGCCCCTGTAAATATCCTGTTTATTTTTAATCACCGACGATGGGCTACACAGTATAATGTGATATGATAATTGTTGCTCACAAATACAAACACGCTTGCTCTCGTCACAAATTGATTTGGTAATTTAGAGTGCACAAATTGTTGTAGGGATGGACAGTAGGTTGTTAATGATGACCCACATAATTAGGCCATTATCATTGTAAACAAATTAAATGCATGTTGGAGCTCGGTGTTAAATCATTAAGTCACTTTCTCAAACATTTAGATTATGATTGGAAGTCGGGTTAGGAAGCAAAGAGGCTGCAGTACCATCAGATTTATAGACGGGGGGGAGGACACTTGGTTGGTATACACAGTATGACGTAACCTTGTTTGCTGTCGCGGCTTTTCCACTGTGGCTGAATTATAGAGTACCTCGAAGAGATTTATTTTCAGCATGATCTGGGTTTACATCCCAGTCTGTTAATAACACTTTGCCGTTCCAGTCTGTGATAACCGAACAAAACCTCAAATACACAAACATGAATGTACATGCAGCTCTCCCACACACACCCCTGCAGCCTGGGTTCTGCTCGTAAAAACTCGACTGGAAATGGTGTCGTGTTGTATTTACAGCATATGGATCTCATATCTGCTTGAATCTAGGCTAAATGTGTTGCATTTAAATAGTGAACACGGCGTAGAAAAAAAACCCTGAGCTAAGCAGAGGTTCCTTTATTTCAACTTGGAAGTGAATATTGTAAACTTCAGAAGATGTAACTGGGCTAATGGGATTCTCTTTTTGCAAACTAATTATGTGCATTTGTATTCACATACGATGCCAACGTGAGAATGAGAACCTTTTAAAAAGGCCCAGCGATTTCTTTCCTCTAGGCTGGCTGCTTTTTGATGCCTTTGAAGCCCACACACCTTGTCCACAACACTGCTCCCTGTAGCTCCGGTGGGATAACAGCGATGTTATAGTCCCTCCCACTGGGTGAGACTTGCCACAGGTCTATTAGACATATGGGCTCCTTGTCAGCCTCCACAGCATCAAGGGGACTGATCAGTGTTTGATTAAAAAAAATCCACAGCGGGTTACAACTTCTACCTGGGGAAACTTGAGGGGAAGGGCTAATGATCTCTCTCCTGCCAGGATCACAAGCGTGTCAGATAGACGCTTGTATTTCACTTCGGCTTGTTAAAGAACAGGAACTGAAAATCTTTAGAGCTTATAAACTGGTAGCAGCGCAGGTGAGGGCCATCTGTCTTTACTGTTTACATTTAAAGCCTCTCCTGTGATTTCCTTCACTTGTGTGATAATGTTATCTCCCATCTTAAGAGAGTGAAGCAGGTGTGCCTTTTGCAGGGTTTTCTGTGAGTCTTTCTTCAGTGTCGTCCTGTTTATTGCCCACCGTCACACCGTTAGACCACATGTGGCTGAAAACTGAGGGGCGCTGAACTGTTGCTCACAATGTAGCCGTAAAGCCAGTGGAGGTTGTTAAAGCCACCCAGCCTCCTCCAGCGATCCGTAGCGGTTTATGTGAAGATTGCAGCGATGGTTCTTAGACATCCTCCCTGCATGCTTCCCACTGTGATGAATTTACTCGTCTGAACAGCCTCTTCATGTCTCGCTGAATACTAGCCTTCGCCTTTTAACAGCAAATCAAATGTACATGTTGTAGTCGGTTATTTTTACTCCTCAAAGGGAGAGACAATTAGACAGCAAAGACGGAGCACCACACTGCCTCATGATTTTTTGATGGCGCTTTATGAAATTTTTAACCTGCTGCCACTTTAAAAGCGCGGTACTCGAGACAGCATTCATGGGTCACTGCGCTAAAACACGGCCTCTGTCCTTTGGGCAAACAGTCGGTCAATGCCAGCTGATGTGTTGCAGCCACAGGCAAACCACACCATTAGTGTGGAGGGAATGTGCTGCATTTAATAAACCCAGTGGTTCCTGGAGACGACCACAAGGAATTCTCAAGAAACTCTGGTTTTCTAAGAAGAGAGGAGCAAAAATAAATCTTTTGGAGTTATTTTCTTCACTGTTAAATTTCTTCGCTAATAGTTATTAGGGTAAACACAGGCAAACCATGAAGCATAATTTCTTTTTTCCTTAATCCGCAACTCGCTGCATCTTCTTTTTCTTTGAAGCTTAGGGGGGAAAAGGAGAATCCTCTGAATAGGAAAGCTAGCCAGTGTTTAACCATTTGAAGTATATTAAAGGAGTTTGATATTTTCATGAAAATGTCTTTGAATCCAACATTTCCAACACGCGAGTCCCAGGATCACCTTCACATGTGTTTGTCAGAGATAGCACAGGCACAGCAGGTGTCTCCAGAATGTGAAATTAAATTGGCTGCAGTGCTCATTGATTTAAGTGTTCAAAAAAGACGAGAGTACAGACGCTCGGAGAGGTTATTTTCAGTGGAGCATCAGGTGATCTTGGCGTGCTTCCCACTGATTTGTCACCTGCCCCGCGTCGGGATGACAGGCCATCCGCAAAGTCGTCCAAAGTAATCTTGACCACCTGGTGGCGACGCTCAAAAGTGTGAAGTGTTTGAGGACAAAACAGACAGCTCAGGCAATTCTCCAAGAGCTCGCACCCCGGAGAAATGGGCCCAGATCATCTTTTCCGATAACACTTGGCAGGAGGCAGATCCCATATGAAATGCTTCAGCGTCAATGTTGAAGCCAAAGTAATTTTGTGGGTGTCTCTGAAAACCCCTGGATCTGTAGAGGGTCTTTTGGCTTTATCCATCAAGCCATGCAGTAAAAAAAACAACATCCATCTCTATGACTTTTGGCTTCAAACTGCTGCTTTAACTGGACCGATGACGACACAGGATTTAACTACGATAAAACAGGTTTTAGTTAGATTTTACTTCGAATTTATCCCCGTCAGTAACCAGACATGATGTCATTTGATTTCACCTCATTAAAATGACACACAAAAGAAACAATGAAGCAGGAGGAAGCCAAATTATCAAAACTACTTTTGCTTATCGCTGCAGGCAGTTTGGAAATGGACAAGCCACTCTTTCTATTTAATAAGGAACAGATGTCTATCCTTTCCTCACTCATAACATCTCTGAGTAAGCTTCCATACATTCGCCATATCTAGAGCAACCATGCAGTCTATACTGCAAGCTTTCAAAACACCCCCTTCAAATATTTGGCCGGCTCTTCGTGTTATTCTGTTGCTTTTGGCTCGAACTAAAGGTCTGTTGTGCTTCCAAGAAGCTTCAGACTTTGCAGACAGCTGGAGATTTTGAAAAGTTAAAAAATAAAACCATTTAATATCTCCTACTGCAACTGCACAGCTCATTATACCGAATATCATCTAGAATCTCCCCCTGCTTTGTTCATATCTTCACCATTTGGTGGCTGGCATCAACACTGAGTCTCATGCCGGGAAAATTAATGAGTTGCATTTAATCTTTGTTGTGTAGACTCATATGTTGTTTGCAATTGTGTCTGGATTTCTTTATAAAGGCTATATAAAAGACCTCCTGGTTTCCTGGATGCCTGTTTGCTTTTTGCATAGACTTTTTAACAATCTGCAACATTCATTTGTGGCAAATTGATGAATGCTGAATTTCCTCTATAAATTATATAAAATGCTTAACAGTTCCTCTGCTTCGACTCACAGGGCCGCTGTCTGTGCACCACCAAGACATGGTTTTGCATTTTTTTGCATTTTAAACCCAAGTCATACGCAAATGTTTAAATAAGCAGAAGAACTTTAATGTGTTTTGCATAAATATCTCAGCTGTGGTCACTCCTGTGGTCCCCTTACAGAGGCTAAGAGCACTAAATGGGCTGTTTATTTATAGCTATAAGATTGTGGTGTGCTGATGGAGATATGCTGCCCCACTAAAGCTGCAGTGCACGCTTCGGCACATTACTCACAATTTCATCACTACCCCCAATTAATACTCAAGACAGCATCAGCAGCATCTGCTCAGGCAAAGCAACTGTCATCAGTTCCCTAGTTCAGTTGAGTAGAGAGAATTGGAAGTAAGTTCAGCTGGGGTGTTATTGCTATTCTGAACTTGTTATCTGCATGTGCCCCATGAGCAGGTTCACGGAGGAGCCTCTGCATTATAATTATGGCTGTTTTCATAGTTTTTGTGCGATTTGAGGCTCAAATCAAACCCAATAATTTTACATAGGTTTGACCTCCCCATGTTGCTGTGTTTCTCTGACCACATTCACCCTCATACAATTGTCTCAGATCCATCATGTTTTGTGGTGTAAATCTATTGACTTGTGTATCTTAGGGGACTTAATCTTGGACCGTCTCCAAGCAGCTCAGTTTCCATCCTCTCCCCTTTCCTCTGTCTCCCATAAATCAATGTGATGTAATTGCATAAACTCCCTTTCCCACAGCTCCGGACTGGAGGCAGAGTATTCTCAGGGAGAAAGTGTTTCAGTGTGGCCAGTTAACCGTAACCCCCAGATTCCCACAATTGTGATATGCCTGGCTTGTGAAAGTTTTTATTCTGGCCTTTAAATATCTATGTTTGCAGAGTTTCTTTCATTGCCTCCGTTTGATGTTTTATGCATTGTTTCTCCAAGCAGCAGGGCCGTGGAACTGAGCACAACTCACAACTGGTACCGACTGTTTACATCTGGCTAATACACTCTAAGCTCAGAAGATTAAATCTCATTTCACTGAGTCCTTTTTGTGTTGAGCCAAGCATGATTTCTCCTGACGTCTCCCCGCTTGTGGCTCCCTCAGCCCATCGAAGGAATGTTTCTTAAAGCACTCCTGCATTTTCACGAGACTGAACCATGGAAAATCTCCGGCCCCCTTTTTCCACATTTCAGTCCCTTCCAGGCTTCCTCTTGGGACTCACTCTGTTGCAGGATATCTCCTCAAAGGATATCTTTCAACTCTTTTGTCCAGGGAGTATCGAGCTTAAAGTGAACTGATGTGGAAAGGAGTGTATCTGAAGGTTTTGGAGTCTTACTCACATGGTTTGAGGTTCTACTTTATCCTGGTTTCATCATTCTTCCACCGCTTCCGTAATCCTTCTGCCTTCAGTAACACCCTGCTCACTGAAAAACACAAGTGATAAAACTATTTTTTCTGCCCCTCATGCTGAAACCCATTTCGGGCTATTTGGCCATTAGTGCAGGCATATTTGACAGTGTGAGAGACAAAAAGCATGAGTCCTTTTCACTGCACCCTCTCTGTGATGTTGTGAGTTTGTCACAGCTTGTTACCTGCTGCTTGTTACCACAGCCGCCACATACAGGCTGACATGGATGGTGGATTCTGAGGGATTTGAGGTTCTTTGGCATATGTGCAGCTTTATGAGGAGGTCCCAGTGTGGAGCCGCTGTGCTGAGGAAATGATCCAGATGCAAAGCTTCTGGCTCTCATAACCCAGTGGGACACCTGCCCTGCTGCTCCTGTGCAGCCCCCTGCAAAACCCACAAAGACAGACACTACCATCTCCCTGGAAGGAGGAATGCTGTCTTTACGTACTGTTGCATATTGATTTTTTATGCAGTGCATACAGTATTTGTGTGCAGGCTTTTGTTCCTGTAGAACAGCTCTGGTTTAGGAGTTTCAATAGAAAAGAATTACTACTTGCTCAAGTCAAACCATGTTTGACACTGTTTGTTGTCTCAGCTCTTCTAAATTCCCCTGAATGTAAACCCTTAACAAATCCAATGTTACGCATTCTGACAGTTTGAACTGTTTCTCCAAATGTAATAATTCTGAAATTTACATCATTTACAACAAAAGACTCATTTCATTTTCCCAACATGTCTTTGATAGATGGGAAAACCTGCTGGATAACAAATACAACATTGTGTTTGTTAGTAACAGAGAATTGCTGAACCAAGCCACAGTTTAATTTGCAATAGGACGGACCAGTTGTTTTTTTTTGCTGCACATTTGCCTTTAGATTATTGAGGTGCAACACCAGTGTTGCCTGTGTTTGTTTTACATTACTGTACAGGAACAAACTACAAGTTAATGCTAATTGCCTCTTTGAGTTGAATATGTTGTGATTTGTTTACATATGGGGATGATAAATTACACTGACCGTCTTTAGTGCTCAGTGAAGGCCAATTAGGCCCAAGAATCTGATTTCAGCATGCGCATAATTATTTGTGTAAGATCATAACAGTATTGCCTGATGTATTTGAAGGTCTTTATATGTCAAATGTACATTAAATTACGGACTGGTTTCGTGATATCTTATGATATTTCTTAGAAGTAAATTGACTTTCAGGTTGTTGGCAAATATGGTTTTCAGAGAAGTTCACCCTCATCTTTAAAACACTGCAGGAGACCCTAAAGTAGTTTTTTGTCCAAATTTAGCAACAGGTTACTCCCTGTTTTCTTCTGCTGCACTTACCTTCACTTGGAGAGTGAGATTGATGTATTACTGCAACAGTTAACATTGCCATGACAAGGTGAAACACTAACTGTGCAGATATCCTGCTGTCTTCCTCCAAGTTTGTTTACACTTTTGTCTAGTAATGTGACCCACATGTTTGTGTGTTAACAAGCACAAACATGTGAGCTTTGTTTCAGTTCTGGTTTTCCACCATTGTTTTTAACTTGTTTGAACACAGCTTCAACAATTCTATGCCTCAATTACGCTAAACTAAAGATATGTGTACCAGTCATCATCTGATTTCAGAGAGATGTTTGAGTATAGTAGTCGGCCTCTCTGGGTGTGTTCACCAAGGTATGCAGTGTAAAACCATTAGCAATTGGAACCAGACCGAGGCCTCAGATTTGGGGCAGATCTGATGTTGTAACTACCAGGCAGTGATCCAAGTGTCCCTCTTTGTTGGGATTTATATTTTATACTAATCCTAGTTGTGCCAAAGTTTTTGTTTTTCTTTCGCACTGCACAATGTGATGTTCAGACTGTTCCAAAGTGGCCATGGAGCAAATGCAGATAAACAAAAGCAAAACATCACTGCAATGGCCCAGCTTGTCAACCTTATGACCCTTTCAGAAAAGGAGTTTTGCTTGTGGAGGATTCTAAAATTGAGGCCTTCCACTGGCTTTAATTATGAAAATAAGTTGCATCTGGTCCCTTTGCACAAATACTCTGTTTCCATTTCTTGTGTGTCTTCTGGTTTGTGATGTTTACCCAATTGTTTGTGTGCACGTTGAACAGCTGTATGCGACTTAAACTGACAGGAGGGTCATGGTGAGGGCACATTAGGGACATATTCCAATTACAGCTAATATTAGGGATAAAGGACAGTTCTTCTGCTAAGGACCTTGTGGTAATCATCAGAGCCACAGTGTTCTTAGCTAACAACAACTACACAGGAAAACCTACTGCTCTATAGCAAGATTTAAATGAGGTCTAGAAATGGTTACCAGATGTGTTCGTAACACATGTTTAAGCAGCTAGTTTAACTTATAGGACAACAGTGGCCCCTTATATCTATATTCAATGTCTTGTGGAAAATATCTGACACAACACTACACTCTAAAAAGTAGGTCAGGGTACCTTTCCCTATTTTATAATCAATAAATCGTTTAAGCATAAATGCCAAATATTTTCATCTCAGAAATGCAATCGTTTAAATTGTCAAGATGTGGTACTTCTTTGTGAACTTGAAAGTATAGATTTTATTGACCAGACCAAACGTTGCCTTGGACTTTAGGAAACTGAGAGTTTTTTTGTTTTTGTTTTTTGTTTTTACAATTTTCCAACATTTTATTCACTATTTAATCTAGTAATTGACAAAACTATCAGCAATTAATCAATACACAACAAATATTTGTTGCAGCTCTAATCATGACAAGAATATGTTTCCTAAAATGACTTCCCTGTTCTGTCAATGAATCTACTAATTCGAACTGACTACAAAATTAGTGTGTCGTCTTCTGTGCTCTCAAAATGTTTTAGCTGAGGAAAACATCCTGAGGGAAGACTGTGCAAACTTCCTCTTTGTGCAGGCAGCCTGGATCTTCATCCCAATTCCACTCGGGGAGTTGAAACTCCCTGAGCGCCATGCTGCACATTTCTCAAGCTTTACAGGCTTGGAGATTTAACTGGGATGGAAATGGTTATCATGTGGCTGTTCGACAGCTCACAGGGCCTGTGGGTGGAGGAGTCGGTGAACTAACCGGGTTTTAACAGCCTCAGCCTCGTGTATGTAGTAATGAACTCTTACCTTGGCTTGGAAGGCTGCACTGCTGGTATCCTTGCTGTGTTTTTGTAACCCCCACTAAAAAAAAAAGCCTTGTTCTTAATTGTGTCCCACGGGTCCTGAGTGCTCAGTATTCACAGCCTTTCCTGTCCCCCGTACTGATCCTCCCTTCTCCCAACCTTAGCCCCATCATCCTAATTCGACAGGTCTTTCCTCTTTAATCGCTTGACTTCAAAGCGGTATTGTGATGCCCCCCAGGCCCACGGCTCCTCAGAGACAGGGGGCTATAGCCTTGGAGGCCTGGGAAGTGGGGTGAAAGTGTGGTAGTATACGAGGTGGCTAGTTAAGTTAGACAGTTAAAGAAAATAACAACAAGTAGCTCAGTTGCTGTTCTTCATCACGGTGTCACTACAGAGAAGCTGTTATTGTGTAATTATGGAAGCAGGTTGCACATGTTTGAAAGACGCTTCTCGCTATTCTTTGATGAGGTGAGAGATACACACTGCTGCCTGAGAAACTTCTGCACAGAGAAGAAGTCTGGTTAATGTTTTCAACTGGAAAGAGGTGGACACTGTGTCATCTCTCATCAGCATCAAAATAACACCCTCTGAATACATTTCCACAGGCTGATATCTCATCAGGTTTCTATTTAGCCCAAAGCGATTAACACTGAGAAAACAGAAGACTTTCTTAATGAGTTCAATCTGCATCTTTTAGCTGGAATAATTGTGTACTCCATATGCGCGAATGCTCTCTTGCCCCATGTGCAACCCCCCAGAGCACCTACTGTAGGGAGGAGAACAAAGAAAGCAGCGGTTTGGCCGTGGACACAGAGGGAAGAGTGAGTGATTAGCTGTGTGATGCCCTCTGATCAGAGTGGGGATTGTTTCTCCATCGTGGTGGTTTATCTTTATCTCTGGTGGTTGACTCACACTGTTAGATCGATAAATCCAGATGGGGTAAGGCGATAATTCTGCCTCAGCATTGGCCTCATTAAAGCAGACGTTCAGGAGATATATGGCTGCCGGCAAGTGCCCTCTTTCTCATCTCTATAATATTACAGCATGATGTATATGGAGTCTGCCAGAAGTTGGCCACAGATCACCAGGGAGAGATGACATCCAGAGCTGTAGATTTTTCCTTTTATTAAGTGTGTTTATACAGGTTTTATTCGGGGTGTAAAAGGCCCCATCGGTCATTACCTCTAAATTTGGAGTTGCCTCTAAAGCGCAGAGGTTTGCTTTTGTAGTGAGAAGTTGTGGGCAAGCCCAGCTGTGAAGTGTAGATGGAAGAACTGTCACTTCCTGCTTGTTTTCCTCTCTATTTCCTCCCCTCAGAGGAAGTGTTGCTGATCAAACTCCCTGCTGTTCTCTGACCTCCGACATTTCGGTCAAGGTTTCAAGGATGAGGTGACTCATGGAGACAAAGAGAAAACATAAATCACTAGTGTCAATAGTGCACATAGGCTTGGCTGTGCTCAAAACTAACTTATTCGTTCAACAATGCATCAGGTCAACAATCAACTGTTTATAGCCTTTGTGAAAGTCAGGGTGAAAAGCCTGCCATCATAGACGGGGAGAGACACAAAGAATACTAAAAATGGGTGCAAGAATTGACTGCTTTTGGACAATTTTTACATCAAAGGCATTCATGGTTGTGCACACAAAAAGCAGCAGTTGTGTGAACAATGGAGAAAGAAGGGCTCAAGAGTGAAGTTCAAATCCTCCCCTGTTTCTCACCTCCAACCACCTGGTCAATTGACAATAGGCTGGTTCAGAGCTGGTGCCTAATTTCAAACCAATTATTTGCCCATTGACAGTCAAAGAAGCAGGAAAACTGGTTGGAGAGCAGCACCAAGACTTTGCTGGTATAGAACCAATGACAGGTGTCAGGATTACCATGACCAGCAAGATCAACTAAATCTTTGTGACTGTCATTTAATAATAATTTTAAAAAAATAACAGAGCTGCTCTGCCTAATTTAAGGAAGAAGAAAAAAGGGGGGTTTTAGTATGAATATGCGGAGAGCGGATGAGGTAATTTTTGTTTAATTTCCCCCTCCCATTCAATATTTTAACATCACCAGCTGATGTTTCTGAAACGAAAATGATATCAAGACAAACAGTGGGGAACATGAGACAAATAATGACCTCATTGGTTTTTCAGCAGTGCTTCATGGGAGAGAGAAACTGTTTACTTGCACTGTGGTCTTTGTATTGGGGAGCTTCAATAGTGAATCCAGTGTTCGAACAGATGTGTACAGTGATGTAATGGTGGGGCTATTTAGTGGTTTTTCCAACCTGTGGGAAAGCAAACTGGTTTAGGATGGTTCACAAGTTAAGCCAATTCTGAACCAGCACTAGCACCCAGTTAATGTTGGTGGAAAGGGGGTAAAAGAAAGGTGAGATCATCTAAATATGTCTTTGTAGGGGGTCTGTTGAGGCCTCAGCCTACAAGAATTTGCAGCGGACTTGACAGTTGCTGTGTGAAGTCGGCTTGATTGATGGATTGACAGTCAAGTCTGAAGAGTTACAGAAATTCATACTGTGGAAAGGTGAAGACGATTTGTAACAGGCACTTATGCTGGAGTGTCCTTTTTATGGCTACTCCACTTTCCTCTGCTATGTCTTTAGTGAATTGAGTTGTGGGGCATATCTACAGTAGATACTGTATGTGGAAGCATATCATTTATAATGTGCTGCTGCCTTTACACACAAGATAGATGTTGATGATGCAATAATATTGTCAGAGCCTGAAATATCAGCGGAGGCTAATCAATTAGTGGCTGCCTTGATGTTTAAATTGCCCACAGTGCTTGTGAGCCTAAATGTCAATGACAAATTGGCGAGAGAGATTTATTTAAAAGGGAAACCATTGAGCGGATGTAGATGAAACCTTTTCTCTCGTGCTGATTCGCTCCCCGCTTTGTTGGACCCTCAGTGGCCTGGCCTTTCTAGTTCCCCTTGAGGGTTCATCCTATTGTTGTGCTTTCTCAGCCGTCTGTGCTGATCTCTCTTCGCACCCCCATAACCGATTCAATGAGGCTCTGCGATCCTATTGGTGCTCCACTTTCCCATGAATAGGTTTCCATGGAAACCAAAAAATAATGCAGACCCTCAACACTGTTGCTCTCCACCAGCTAATAGCTCTCAAAACAGGGGTTCAAAAGAGGCTACCTCTGCAACAGGCTGCAGGGTAAAATTTGACCACTCTGCTGCTCAGTACTAGATTACAGACCATGATGATGACAATTACTTACCTTTCTGCTGCTGCTGTAATATACTGAGACAAACTGGGAAGGGATTACAGTGTTGCATCGCCTGAGGATATGTTGGCTAAGCCATATGGTGAATATTTTGCAAATGACTCTTTCAACAAGCTGCATATCCTTTGGCTCCCCATGCATGTGTAGCCACCATGGAGATGTTATTGATTCCCTGAGTGTGTCTGAGTTCAAGGCTCTGTGATAAGGGAGTGTATCATTCCAGCGCATCTCCCCACTTCGCAGATTTGTCCGTTTTCCTCACTCGGGCTTTGATTGCCTTTTCCAGCTGTAATCAGAGCGGGGTATTCTGTATGGGGGAGGGTGCGTTGCTCCCACTGTCAGTTGGGTTTTGTGTCCCGGTGAATCTGATGTCTGCTGGCAATATGGTCTGTCGGCAGGATGATGTGGCTGGCTCTATCAGCTGGAATACTCCTGGGATATTCTCCATCCCCAGCCGCTGTCAGACTGAGAATACCCAGCCTGTATTTCACCATCTAATGTGGCAAGAGCTGCATGCTGTTCGTGTCTTCGTAGGCAGCTCTCGCCATATTTGATGCTGTAGTTGTCAGTGCCAGTGCTTTGAAACTGGCTCCAAAGTATTGTCAGTCAAAACTGCGCTGCTGACTATTTTTGCACATCGAGGCTGGATATACCAGCAGTTTAATTGGCTCTCATTGCTGTATCGTTATTTTCAGCTGGGAGACAGTTGTGGCAAAGCAGTTTAGAAACAGGAAAAAAGTTTAAAGCATTTATGCTCATTAGACACACTTGGTTGGAGACGTTTCTTCCATTGACAGTTAAATCCAGCAATGTGGGCTAAGAAAGCAAGGTATTCTGCTTTCAGTGAATAATGCATTAGTTCAGATGCTCATCAAGGTCAAGTCAGAAGCTGTGTGAGAAACTGTGGTGTGGTGGGTTTTCTAACAAAAGATAATTAGCCAAGTGAGAAGGTACACAGATTCTAATACCTCAAGGCACATATTAAAATTTTACCTGCGCTGCACACTGGTCCGCAGCACTACTATTAAAGGCAGTGCATTTTTTTCATTCTGTCCCTGTTAATTTTGCCTCAGAGCGAAGGAGAGAAATATTCACACAGATAAAACACTGTTGCAGTCTTAGATTAGCGCACTGCTGGGAGCGAGCGCTTCATACATAATAAATGCAAACTCGGTCATTTTAAGTGTCCTAGAATTTTATTTTTTGCGTTTTTAAGCTCCCAGTCTTATTCTGCTCCAGTGAATTACGCACACCGAGACACTTTTCTTTCTCCCTGCCAGCGCTTCACTGTTTGTTCATCTCATTAGCTCGGTCTTGACCTGTGCTTCTTCTTCTGTGCTTCTGTCCAACAGCCCATGAAAACAGGAGAGGAGAGAAAAGCGAGAGAAGTCATCAGCTTCACCTGAACAAAGACGAGGAACAAGCAGATACACATGGTATGGTTGCAGTTTATCTACAAATGTGGCACACAGGATCTTTGGGGGGGGGAGAAAAACCTTGTAACTTCAGCATATATTCCTTAGATTTCCTGCAGCATCTGTACTGTGGGGGTGTTTCTGTGAATGATTTCCAGCAAATCCAACAGTAATTCCACTTCAGCACACATATGTTGAATCAGGAAGTAAAAAGAGCTTGTTGACAGACTCTTTTCAGTGAGATGCTGACAGCACAGGCTCAAAGCCATTGTTGCCGTCAACAGGAGGTACGGTGTGAGAGCGAGAGCCGGTGCGTGACGCTGGTCCTCAGAACAGGCAGACAAGTGCTTTTGTCCCTTTACCATCACAGCAGGCTCGCACTGGTCTTTGTTAGCCTCTGATTTGCATTGGCATTTGCAACATTAGTATTCCAGGCACGGCTGAGCGGCAGACACGTATAGATTGAAAGGTTAAAGGGGAGTTTAGACCCAGACACATCAGCTGTAATCAGTCATAGCACAGAACCATAAAAACAGCCGACTCGACAAGTAAATGTGTTACATGTGGAAGTGAGGTTTAAAATTACGGCAAGATTTTTGAGATAATTTCAGTTGTAGAAGTACTGACTTTGTGTTTTAATATAATTCAGGTTCATTCATGTACTAACCTATAAAGTAAACTTGCCACTCATAGTCCATTTAATAGCTGTTTCTGCACTTTTTATCACTCGATCTGCCCTATCTGACTGAGTTATCCAATTCTTTTCCTTGTTGGCTTAAAAGTTGAGGCTTAAATCATTCTTCAGTTTTATCACTAGGAAATATTTACATCCAGAGTTGCACCGGCACAAGAACACATCAAACATAAATAAGGACCAAAACTGTTCAAACAAGATCCAAGCAGTAGTAAACTGGAATTTTCCTTTACATTCTGTAATACATTGAGCAATCATGATTCCGAGCCAGTGCCCAGGAACACACAGTCTCATAATCATAGAGCTACATTAATAACAACATGCAGTAAAAATGTGCTTCCGTTGGAGCAAATTACTAGGCACGATAAAAGAGTCATGTATTTTCTGCTCCACTGTTCATGCAATGGCATTAACACACTTGCCTCTATGAACTTGTTATTTGCAATGGGGCCTCAAATATATGTGGATATCTCTTTCATCTGAGGCTCCGACAAAAACACAAACATTCACACGCTTTATCCTCAAGGCTCGGTTTTGATCTTTGCATTGCGCTTGAAACTCCAGCCTGTAACACAAAGTAGGCTACACTGTTGTTTTTGCTGTTTTTTCCATTTCATTTTGCTGAACTTTTGCTAAGTGTATGAAGGTTCAGATGTGTGTGTACTGTATCAGTAAGTGATAAAACAGCTTTTAGGCTTTCTACACGGGGGAACTAGCTGTATTCAAACTAGCATATGGCCTTGCAAAAGGGTGTGAGTGATGGCTCATTAGACAAATGGCTGGCCAAGCTGTCCCCCATGCCGTAAAGTGCTCGGTTCTGCTCCCCTTTGTTTTCTAACAGGAACTAGTGCTAAGTGGAGATGCCAAACACTCTTCTGCAGACAAAGGCCACTCTCACCCCATATCCGGGGTTGCCGTAGAGACCAGAGTCCCTTTTGGAGTGGACTGGAAAGATTCCAGCTGGTGCTAAAAACGATCCCACCAGAAACCGTTCCAGTCATAAGAAAATCATAAGTGATTATTTGTTTCATGTTTCTGTTTCTTAGCCTCGACTTTACACATGTGTGATTGGAGCCAATGTGTATTTTGTGCTCCTGTACCTGTTTTTCCTCCAAGTGATCTTTTTTTTTTAGTCCCCTATGACTCAAATTGTTGTTTCTCCTTAAGTATCCCATTGTTTACTTCTGCCGAGGCCATCTGTGATGTACACTGAAGCTTCTGAGATTTGACAGAGACAGCAACCTCGACTTCTGCAGTGGTTAAAACAAAGCGAACATCACCAACATTTTAATTGTTTCCTGCCTGAGGGCCAAATGTTGGTCAAATTAGAGTTGGTGAGATTATTGATCGGATGTTTCAAACTTTTTGTTAAGTGAGGAGCTGATATTGATTCCACTCTGGACTCTAACTTACAAGAAGAATACTTATCTTTCAGGAACTTGTGAAATAACTCGCTGAAAAGGCAAAAAGGCACAAGTAGAAATGCAGGGAAATAATTCCCCTTTTTTGTCACAGAAATTATTGAGCATTTAGTTCCGAATTGAGTTATAAGTAATTTTTGTGGAAAGCCCCAAAGGCAATGTGTCATCCTCCAGAACACCGCGTGGGAAAAGCCTTGGCTGTGTCCTAACAGGCGGCGGTGCAGAAGTGTTTATGTGTTCATTGTGTGCTGCTACCACATGCCCTCACTGCCAGACAACCAGTGGTCTAAGAGCTGTAACTCCAGGGGATCAATGCATCATTGACCATGTTCCTGGGCTTGGTATTGATCCTTCCCCGTGCAGCCAGTTTGTATCTTCACTCAGCCAGATAGAGGTGCCGAAACAATTAAGTGAAAGTCTCTGCTATGAGAGAGCGAGGATCACACACACACTAGTGTTCAATAGAAGCCCAAATCTGCTCATCTCAATCACATGTCCTCTGCTCAAGTTGGCTATAGAGAAGTTATCAGTGCCCTTCCACCGTCCAATCTTTCTAATCTAAGGAGCTGGAGAATCGATTTCACTGTAGGGGTATGAGCAACTGTTAGTGCTGAATGAAAAGCTGGATGTATGCCCAGTCGGGATGTCAGGAATGTGGCCCGCAGTGATGTTGACAACACATGGTCAGTCTGTTTCTGACTGTGCATTTGTTCATTCTGGGACTCTTCTCTAGTTAATCAGCCTGTTGTTCAGGAGTGTGTCAGCTGCCTGGTCAGAGGACTTCCGCCCTTTGGGATTCACAGAATATCGTTTTAAAGTGAACAGATCAGGAGAGCGCCCCTCACCGGCCCAGATAAAACGGCTTTAGATTCACGGCACGTATTGGAACAATGGAATGAAATGATAAATTGCTTTGCAAGATGGAGCGAATTCATCAGAGACTGTCCGCTTTTTGTGGGGAAATAGCATTGCCCGTAATGTACAGAGGCTGATAATGGTTCACCAATCATATATGTGTACTGTGAAAACTCATTAAGCTAAGCTCGCCTGAGGCTCGACTATTTATATGTGTCCACCTGAGCATCTAACCAGCATTTGCACCTTTGCAAAATCGTAACAGGTTTCCAAATTTCCTCACCCAGCTGAGTTTCTGCGCTTTGCTCTCTGTGTGAGCTACACCCACACACACTGTGAGCTGGGTTGGCTTTGAGCTACTTTTGTACACTTTCTCTCTGTGGTTGTTCCCTGTTGTCTGCAAGCTGTATGCCCTCTAAAGCAGCATACAGTGCTATAGCTGCTTAGCATTCAGTACACTTCAAAGCTCCTCAGTGTGACAGCACAGCCCAGGGCTCATTCTCTCCTAATTGGAGGTTCATTAAGGGACATGGTGTGCCTCAGGGGAATCCTGTTCATTGCCAGAGGAGCCTGTCTTTATTCGGATTTTGGGGTGTTTGCTTGCTGTGGCTGATTTAGGAAGTCATGGAGAAATATGAAAATGGGTTTTTAATTGAGATAAAGGGTGATGCGGCATGTGCAGTCCCTTAGTGTCATTGTCAGAGGGTATTAGTGCATGCACAAAGAGCTTCAGTGGCATACAGGGGATGGCAAGACACACCTGCTCCAGCTGCATGGGCGAGCTTCGGGGACAAATGTGTCGTCCCCAGAGTTCAATTACAGGTGATCATTTAGAGGGTCAGTGACATTTAAAGGGGTCAAGTTTCAATCCTTACAGTCTCAAGAGGATTTCAGTATTAATAATTATTTATTATGCAGGCTCACGTTCAAGATGAAGTGAAGTGGCTGGTTACGTGGGGGGTGGCGACCGTTTGGCGAGGAGCAGACACAGCGTCCTTGTCGTTCTGATCCATTCGTCCGGGGCGGTGGCTAGCAGAGCAAGGGAATATGGACTCACTTCATTAATCGTGTTGAAAGTGACATCTTCAAGGGGAACCACCCAAGGCTGTGCTATTAATATATGGAGCGTTCTCAATGTGGGTCTATGTCTTCCTTATCTTTTAATTACAGCGAGTTGACACAACCGTAATGGTTGATCGTGTAGATGCCGGCCAAACAGACCTCTGGTTTTCTGAGTTAAGCATGAAAAAAGACCTGTAGCAATGTTTCCGAATTCCTCACGCTCATACTGAGAAGAATGTAGGTCAAATGAGTTTGTCCTCATTACAGAGCTCTGGCTTCTGTTGGTGCTGTGGAGTTGATTTGGGATCAGTTCTCATTAATCCGCCATCAAACTCAACCATGTCGACCTCCACAGCCAGCTTTGACTGTGGAGCTTCACCAAGCCATCAGTCAGTCTCACCACCAGTCTTCAACAAGAGTAAACAATGGGATCTCAGTGCCGTGTGGTGTTTTATGATGTCAATAAGAGGAGATGCTGCAGACATAGATGGAGTTGGCATTTACTGGTTACCTCAGGGCAAAGACTGCCACTTAGATTGTCAGATTGAGGGCATACAGTATTTCCTCGTAACAGACACATTGTCTCCAAGCAGTGCCGGATTCTTTACTGCTGAGGGTGTGTGTGTGAGTGTGTGAGTGTGTGTGTGTGTGTCGCGTTTGTTCACACTGGGTGGATTTTGCCAGTCTGAAAAAACACAATGCCACACAACTCGTTATTTTAACACATTGCTAGCTTAGCAAAACAGCACACCTGAGGAGGATCTGCGGTTAATCCAGGAGCAGTTCATCAAACTTGTTGTAAGGCTGCAGCTCCTGGGGTGTGAACCATGTTTCTCTTGTCTACATAATATACTCTGCAGAATATTCAAAGAGACTTAATGGTCTGATCTCTGTGGCTGGGCTGTGATCGATGAGAACCTGCGATCCCCTGGGAGTCATGGGAAAGACCGGTTTGTTTACGTTGCACTTTCTCCGGGGTCTCTGTGGCAGTTTGATTTATACCATGCTGGTTTGCACCGTCGGCTTGTTATTGGGAGCCTGGCGAGGCCCAGTACGGTAAAGGCCATTTCATTCTTAAGCACTCAATGCATTTTAATGCATAAAAGAAAATTGGCTCCGGATCTGACAGTTGGTTTGACCCTGAGATGGGAGCGAAGAGCAAAAGGGTGAAGCTGGAAAAGAAATCAGACATTTTGTTTGGAGAATAAGAAGTGAGCTGTGCCCTGAGAGTTTTTCCATCCGACCCCTTCCTCCCCCTTCCCGGTCCTCCTCTTCATCCCCTGCTCCAGTAAATACAGTTTGCACTCTTCACAGGGGCCCGGGATTGACAGTGGAGAGCTGGAGGGATGAGAACAGGCCATTTCTGGTGCTTTTCTGTGCGGCTGTAATATATGCAAATCTCAATTAAGACCTCCTGTGCCCTCATTAGGCCTTTCAGTGGGGCTTAGGAAAGGGAGGGGTTAATTAAAACCCTTCTCAGGCAAAGAGGCTGTTGGTTGCTCTCAGAGTACCACTAGGAGGGTAATCAATACCTAAGCATATCATTATGATTTACAGAAAGTGTTTAACCATAGCTCTAAATCAATTTCCTGGGTCTGGGGAGGAAAGGAGGAAAGGGAAAAAAATAATAAGCCCCCCAGCTGGTGAGGAGAGGAAAAGTTCTCATTCTACGTTAACTCGCTCCCCCACAGCAGACAAAGGCTGCCTTCATATCTTTAGTATTGTTCAATTTTATTGTCACGGCAACTTACTAAAGCCTACAATGAGGAAAAAAAGCTTTCTCTGGAGCTCACAGCACATTAAAATTAGAACCAGAATGAAAAACAAACCAGCGCATGCATGCCGTTTTAAAGGAAAAACAGATTAGAAAGGGATAGGGGTTCTGGATTAATTATTCAAACAATTTCTATACTTTCTGTGTTAAATAATTGCACCAGCAGTTGAACAGTGTTCCGTCAGGCAGAGGTTTAGGGAGGTTATGGTTTATTTCAACTAGAAAATGTACATTTCTGAGTCGATTGTATGCAGGATAGGGGTGAAGGGGTCAAGGTAGAATCCCATTTGAGCGACAGCAGAGCCCCTTCAAAGACAGACAGGAATCAAACCTGGCATCGATCATATCCCTTCTGCCTCAGAGAAGCAGCGAGATCACCGAGAGGAGTCCTCTGACAGCACATCTAGCAGTGGAAAGACTGCCGACAGATTATGAGATTACATCTGACGGATGTGCTGGAAAAGTCCAGACAAAAGGATTGAAAGGAAGGCATTTTAAGTTTTTTTTGTTTTTTTTTCAGTTTAGAGGTGGCAATGTGTTGTTGTAGAAACCTATTTACAGTTCCTCAGAGAAATCGCTTTCTAATCTGCTTGTTACCCAGCCACAATCCTGGCTATCACTATGGGAGAGCAAATTAATAATCAGAAGTACAAAGCAAAGAGCGGCGGTTCGTTTCTGCCAAATAATTAATTTTCTTCCTTCACTGAGACTGCAATTATAGCTGTCCAACAGATTGTTTCCATTTCAGTTTTTGCAGACTATGTGCAGATAATTCCTTAGACAGTTCCTATCCTCCCTGAGGGGAAAGTCTTGTTCATGTGCGGTTTGAAAGGTTAAACATTTGCTTCAATGGAGGCTTTGTGGTGCATCACATATATATATATATATATATATATATATAGGTGTACAGGGTCATGGATACTGAGACGAACATGTTGTCTCTTAATGCAGGAGAGGTGTTCTTCATTAAGCAGGAGTGCTTCCAGGACAGGCCTTCATCAAGGAAAGTGTGTTTATGTCAGAGAGCGGGTTGGCTGACGGGAGCACAGGGCTCCTGCCTCTCATTACATTAAGAAGAAGAAGAAGCTGTGTAGTAAAGGCCATCTCTTGTCGGTTAATGCACAAGAAACCCCAGTCAGGCCTCATATCTGTAAAACGCTCAGCGATAGACAACCTCTCAAGTCACACTGAACCCAGAGACACCATTTGTCCAGAGACAGAAAAGTGCTGATGGGGAGTTTGGCCACCTGACTGTGGAAGCACATTTTAAAATTAAATAACTTGTCAAATTGTGTGCTAAGGTGAGCTGGTTGACATTGTGTTGCCCAAACTTATAGTTACTTAGGGACTGTTGAGAAACTGTAGCTGGTACTGTGCGCCTAGGGGGACAACACAAGGATTTTCATCTGAAATTGGACCAAATCAGCTGACAGGTGTGAGTGCATGTGTATGTGTGCGCGTGTGTTTGCACATATATGCGTGTGTGTGTGTGTGTGTGTGTGTGTGTGTGTGCACATATATGTGTGTGTATGTGTGTGTTGTATGTTTGACTGGCAGAACCTATTAAAAATGTGAGCAGGTTTCTGCAGAGTATCAGTATTTTCTTGGCAGTTTCAACTTAATGCCTATCCAGGGTGCAGAAAAATGGGAATACTGTGAGCATTTGGCAGGATTCATTAAGTGGCACATTTTTATGTTGTGTTTTATGTTGTTTTCTTCCAGGGGCAGGGAGAGGCTTCAGCACGAGGGACCACCATGGAGGGGGACTGTCTCAGCTGCATCAAGTACCTCATGTTTGTCTTCAATTTCCTCATCTTTGTAAGTATTTTTCATCTCTTCCTCAAAGACACTTAATCTGGCTATCTCTGAAGTTAGTGTCAATCTAATGATTTAAGATGGGCTTCTGGCCGCTCCCTGTCTGACTGACTAATGGACCCACATTTGCATTTCATTAGATGAAGCAATCTTGATTCTATCAAATTCTCTTTTGATTAAATTTTAGTGTGCTGACACACATCTGAGGCACACTGTGCCATGTGCAGTTTGTGACTGGCACCTGAGTTTATCAGTCTTGATCAGACAATCAAGGGTAATCCTGTTAGTCTGAGCCCATAAAGGGGGGAGGGGGGGTCATAGTAAGAAGGTTTGTCTCTTTTCCTGCTTTATTAAGCGCAACCAAACCGTTTAGAGACTCTGCTCAGATGTGGTTGTTCAAGGCTGGGGTAATAATGCAACCAGCAGAGCAAAGAATGAACTTGGCTGTTAGCATCACTCAGTAACAACCACTGTTTTTTTTCACAGTTTTTTTTTTTTTGTGTGTGTGTGTGTCTATCTATGGCCATTTCACACTCATGTAACTCAACAGCAATTTTAAAGCCCACAGCTTTCAAAATGGCTGCCCCCTCTCCTCATACCACAACCTCTCTGAGCTGAAGTGCTGCTCATTTGCACAAGCCCAGGTCTCTGCTTGTGACAGGAGGAAGAGGATTGTGGCAGAAATGTTGGAGGCTCAGATCTCTTCCCCCTACCTCAATACCTTCTTTTCTTAATCACATGAGTCACCCCACGGTGGCTGCAGATAGGGTTTTAGTGAAAGGGAGGATGGGAATGGAGGGAAGCTGCTGCGCATTTCTTTAGCAGGTTGGGGGGTTATTTGAAGTAGGGTAGATATCCACACCCACACTCCCATTAAGGCACCGGGGCTCTCTAGATACCAGCCTTTTATCTCATCCCCAACTCTCAGGCCAACCTTTCCAACCATTTGCATTACAAGCATGTGGAATAAAAGAAAATTTCCATAGTATGACCTCTTGTCGAATGTTTGGTATGTTACTGGGGATATCAAGATATCTTCTGAGTTTCCATTAATGTTTTTTAAAAAAGCAGATGATTTATGTTTTTTTTTCTTCTAACCAGTCTCTTCTTTTTATGTTCTCCATCAGCTGGGAGGCTCTTTCCTCCTGGGAGTGGGAGTGTGGGTGCTGGTGGACCCCACGGGGTTCAGGGAAATCGTTGCAGCCAACCCCTTGCTATTCACCGGTGTCTACATCATTCTGGGCATGGGAGGCATGCTCTTTCTTCTGGGCTTCCTGGGCTGCTGTGGAGCGATCCGCGAAAACAAGTGTCTGCTCCTCTTTGTGAGTTGGCTGACAAATTTGAAATGTGGTTCTGTTACTGATCTTGTTTGTGTGCATGTGTGTTGATTATTCCGACTGTCAGTTTTTGGACTGCCGTACTTGAAACAGAAAGCCAAAAGAGCAAAATGCCCCTCTATTCGCCTTTGTGCCTCTAGCCTCATGAATTGTTAATGCTGAGTGAAGCGGGCACAGCCAGAATGTGATTTTTACAGACTGACATGCACTTTTTCTGACACTCATCCACCTTGCCAACCTCTCTCTCTCACTCTGCTGCTTTTTTTTTGTCTCATTACAGTTCTTCATGCTCATCCTCCTCATCTTCTTAGCAGAGCTGGCTGCTGCCATCCTCGCCTTCATATTCCGGGAGCATGTAAGTTGCCTCAGTATTCACTCCACCTTTGATTACAAGTGTCCATTGGGGCTGGGTGTCAAAACTCAAGGCTCCGATTTATTTTGAGCTTTACTTATTTTTTGACCTGACAGTTTCCTTTTTAAATGCTAATTTTGCTGTTTTATTCCACTGAATTTTCTGTTCTTGAATGATTGTTTGTACTTAATTTCACATTG
>OMNN01101823.1:48155-76654 GCA_900302755.1 Chromis chromis
TACCTACATTACCCACAATGCATCCCGACCACCAACTGTTTGCTCAGAGATTTAGCAGCTAATGTAGCCTTGAGTCACTAGCCCCAGGCAGAGATGAGTAGCAGGCTACTGGTGAGCTCACTTCTTTCGAATTCTACACCTCCAGGTTTTTGTTTTTTTTCATCTTTTTTCGTCCCAACCAATCTTGCCTCAAGTTACACCACTTGAGGCTGTTCCTCAGACTTCCAGCAGCTCCCTCCGGAGCCACAAAAGCCTTTATACATTTTTCACATATTATGCAGCAGTGCTATCCAAGACCTGTAAACAGACTTTGATGTGTAAAATTGGTGCAGTTCCTTGTTAAAATGACACCCAGCCCGAGGCTCCACTGATCCTATCTGAAGTAACAGATATTATCTTTATCACACTAACCTGTTTTCTTGCTGATTGTCGCTTTAGCTGACCAGAGAGTACTTCACCAAGGAGCTGAAGAGACATTATCAGGGCTACAACAACAGTGACGTCTTCACCTCCACATGGAATGCCATCATGACTACAGTAAGGCCACATGG
Organism: Chromis chromis; assembly: GCA_900302755.1. Taxonomy (NCBI): domain Eukaryota; kingdom Metazoa; phylum Chordata; class Actinopteri; family Pomacentridae; genus Chromis; species Chromis chromis. The sequence continues at coordinate 48,707 of OMNN01101823.1, forward strand.
CAAAGAGCTTTCATCCTGCAGCTTTTACCAACTCATCGCTTTCACCAACAGTCTGTGGAAACAGGAAAATTTACAACCAGGCGTCAGGGGGCTATATTTTATAGATAAATCCTAGACATTTAGGTCAATATTCATGCTGGATTGTTGCACGCACACAGTGGACCACAGGCCAGTGCACAAATAGGCACTCTGCAATAAGGGCTTCTTCTCATATTCTCTCCTCTCCTCCCTTCAGTTTGACTGCTGTGGGGTGAACAGCCCAGAGGATTTTAAGGACAGCCTGTTCAGGCTGATGAACCAAAATCATATGGTGCCAGAAGCCTGCTGCCAGCGTGCCAGTCAGACCGGGGAGCAGGCCTACATCAGCCAGGAGCAGTGCTTATCAGGCAATATGATGTTCCGCAATAACAAGGTAACTTCTGACATTCACTGTGTCAGGCTCTCTCTCTCTCACACACACACCGTCTCTCTTTCTCCCTCCTTCTAAACCACCTCCAGCCTTAATTAGGGCAGAAGACAGTTGAGGGGTGACATCCAGGGACTAGCTGACTCCTCCATGGCTGATTAGTGCTTTTCTGTGTTTTGGGTGTCATGGGAGGCCATCTTACTATGTAGTAACACACACAGACACTAGTGTATCCATGTGTGTGTTTATGCGTGTAGACATGGGTAAATCAGAATTTTTGTGAGGCATACATGTGTGCAGAAATAGAGGATAATAAGTATATGAATATGTGAAAATTAGATGTGCTTCGCAGTTAAATGCATGCACACCCACATCCCTGCTTCCAGCCTTGAGTGTAATTACAGTGAAAGCTGATAGGAAGAGGTTTTTACTGTACCCTCCACCTGTTGTTTTTCAATCATTAGAACAATGAGAGATATCCACAGTGCGTGGCTCTCTGTTCATTTACACAAAGAACTCTCATTAAAAGGCAGTGAGGCTGGAGGCCCTGCTTCCCACTCATTCAGCCAGGCCTTTGTTCAAAGCCTCACTCAATTGAAGCTGTGATGTTACTTTAATTGTCTCTGTAATTCTGCAAGTTTATAGCCTATTGATTCTCTGCTAAGCGTTGCTTCTTTGTGTGTCCACAGGGCTGTTACTCTGCAGTAGTCGACTACTTTGAACTGTACATCTACGTGGCTGGAGCTCTGGCCATTGTGGTGCTAACCATTGAGGTATGAGGGTGTTTTAAAATATGCAGCTTTTTCTTTTCTTCTGGAATGACCTGAATATTCATTTTAGCAATGTGCAATTCTGCATTAACCTTAGGCTGTTTGCCTGACTATGTCAGTGTTATTTGAAAGCTCTTTGTATAGCAAGATCTCCATCTTGTGGTGAAACTTGGTGTCACAGGAACAGAGATTTAACTGGGCTGCCTTGTTGCAGGTTTTTACAGCTGGTTACAGCAATGTCATTATACTGAGTCTTTTTCATGTACATACACATCTCTTTACCAACATGCATCACAGAAAAACAGTTAATCTGACATCTATAATAAACTAACAGTTAATACACATCTCAGTATCAATTCTTCTATCCACTGAAACTGACGCCATTCTGTTTCTCATAACACCATGACCTACAAAACAGTAACAAATGACAACATTACAATTATTATTGTTTTTACATTTTTATAATTATGTATAAACCAACACTGCAACAAAAAGAATATGAATGTGCCGACATACAGTATAATTACATCAGAGATGATGCAAACTGCTTCAATAGGCTTTATTTTCCTGAAGTAATTCCAGAAAACTCATACAATACTTGTACGGTATACTATATTCAGTGCTTGTACCTGCAGAGTGTTGGTCAACCCTGTCTTCTGCATTTAGCCACAAGTTCTAGTTATTTCCTCTCTTGCCCATTTCCTCACCTGGAACAAGTCTTTCACAGAAGTTATAGAGTTTTTTTTCTTTTTCTTTGATACAGCAAGCAGAATGTTGCAAATGTGAAAATGTGGTCATTGAATGAATTTTGTGTCAAAGCAATGAAAAACACATTTCAAAAAAAGAGTTTCAAAATGTTCTACAATAAAAACAAATATTAAAGTAAAGAAGTCACAAGAAGTCACAAGACAACGATTGCCATCTGTTAGGAAAAAGCCAAATGATCAAACTGAGTAACCAACTGTAAAACCAAAGAAACATGAATGCAATGATTATGAACAGTGTCTTTGTGTGTACTAATAACTTCTTTTTTCCTTCCTCAGCTTTTTGCCATGGTCTTTGCAATGTGTCTCTTCAGGGGAATCCAGTAGAGCTGCTCATTCTGTGAACTTCTTTTTTTAAAAAGGGAATTCAGGAGAAAAGAACAAAATGGACATTTGTAAATTTGTGGATCTCTTTTTCTATTGGCTAACTGGTAAAAAACAAAACAAACTCTTGTACTTCACAGCTGGACTTTTGAGGTACTGGGTGGCAAAAAAAACAACACATAGACACACACAAACCATTGAGAAAGTGGGAGGTCAAAGACAAAACTGATGTAAAAAGATTTGTGTGTTAAGTGGAAACAGTAATTTGTGGACCAGGTCTAGCACAGACTGGGTGTATCGTGGACTGGGGATGAGGACCAGGTGAAGCCTGAGCAGAAGGCACTGCACTGACTTTTGGATGAAGAATATTTATATTAAGTAAAGTTGGCTTAACTGTAAAAATTGTGTTTCATGTACACTCTGGTCGTTACCCTCTACCCTTTCATACTGTATACTGTAACAAACTCCCTTCCTCCACATGCCTTTTTTACAGCCACACTTCTTCAATGCTGTATTATATAAGCTCTGTGTGTGTGCGTGTGCGTGTGCGTGTGCGTGTGCGTGTGTGTGTGTACATACCGGATGCTTGCTATGAATGTGTATGAGCATGTGAACTCGTGGCTCTTCGTGACCCCTCCCAAGCTTGAAAGCCAACAACTCCAATTCTTTTTTCTGTTTGTATGGTGATGTTTATTGCATTAGTGGTTATATGTGGTTCTAGGTGGTGAAATGTATGTGTATGCATTTGTATTAGATTCTTGAAAAGTCAGTCACATAAATGGCATTTTAAATGATTGTTATTGTGTGTTACTTAAACTGGGTGCACAATTTGACATCATTTTTATAAAAAACAATTAACCTTATTTGTAATAATCCTCATGATTAATGATAAGGCGTCCTCGCGTGATGGAAACAAGGTTTTGCAAGATTGATTTTGTTTATCCACCTTGCACAACTAAGATCAACGTAATTTTTATTCATTATTTAGGCTGTTTGACACATAAAGAAAAAATCCATCGTCTTTTTTTTTCAGGCTACGTGGTAAAATGCATTTTCTAATTAAAATTTCAAACAAAAATAGCCTATTTGTCATAAATGACAGTAATACATCTCCTGCATGGGTCTATTTCTCTATGAAATCATTCTTCTCTGCCACACCTTCTTGACATTTTAGATATTGAAACACAAAGGATGGGTGGTTTAATTCGCTGATGAGCCAAAGCGTAATAAAATGCCATTAGCGTCCACATGTGGCCCTTGGTGTCATTGTTGTAATGAAATCAATCTCACCTCGAATGCCTTGGCGTATTGATTTTTTTTTCTGTTGCAAAATGAGATTATAAGATGATAAATGTGAACAGCATACAATGTGAAAAGGAAAGGCATGACTTTAAAATGCCTGTGGAATCTGATCAATTGCAGCAACTTCAGCAAATGGAGGGAAGAAATCAAAGAAAAACTAAAAAAAAAAGTGATGCAAATGAAGGGCATTAAATGCAGCACAATAGTTAGAGCAGCAAAACAGCACCAAGGACGGAAATAAAAAAACACCATTTGTGAGATTTGTATGAACATCAGTGTAGCCGAGAGAGGACAGAAGTAAATGGGAATGGAAACTCTGAAAATACACACAAATAGCAGCTGAACATGCGAATAACAAGGATGTTAAAGCTGTTTTCACCTATTTTGCCTAATTAGATTGTTCTCTGTTTCATTTCATTTCATCCACAGATCACTTTTATTGCACCCGTTATTAAGAGACAACTTCATCATTCTTACCTAATCTTACTGGCACAACATTAGCCAGCGTTTGACATATTTTGTCAGCAGGTGATTGAGATAAATCTTTTTCAAAGCAGCCATTTTGACATGAAATAGTTGGTAAGCACAGGTGTTAGTAATGACATTAATGAGGGTTCTGTTGTATTCAGGGACAGAGCCTTCATTAATGTGATTAGTAACATCTGTGTTTACCTACAAGCTATTTCATATCAAAATCGCTGCTGCTTGGAAAAAGGTCTCTTGTCAGGTGCCAGCAGGTTGCTGTAATGCTCTGAGCTCAGAAATTTGCCTAGGAATGTTTTAATTAATCAATTAATCAATTTTTATGTGTTTACTTGTGGCTGAACATAAAGGAGTATACCAGTATCAGCCAGCTAAATAAAATCCTTCTGTTGTCATTGATTTAACCCCTAAAAACCCATCTCTGTGTATTAAAATTACTTATTTAGAATGTTTTATTCCTTGAGAATAATCCTTTCCTGCCTTAAAATGCCGTAGATGTAACTCTTCATTGTTGCCTCCTCGAGAATGCACAGATCTATGATCTATGATCTATGAAGTACTGCAGCCCGAGCACACCAGCTCACCTATGACTCTGCTCAACCACTTAAACTACACTGTTCTTCTTCCCAATTGGTTGTAATATTGGAATAGTTCAGCCATATATGTTGGAACCAGAAACAAATTTTGAAGAAGTATAATGAATCCCTGCCTTGCAAGGTGACAGAATTTGTTCTTTAGGTTTGTTACGCATGAATCCTCCACAAGCCTGAATTTGAGTCCTCAAGACTGTCATCTGTACACTGCAGTTTCAAGATGGAAATGCTCAGCCATAGCCTCTTTTAGCATATAAAAAACACCATATGGACATGTTCCATCCATCCATTTTCTTCTGCCTATTTGCGGTTGGGTCACGAATGGCAGCAGGCTAAGCAGGGTATTCAAGACGTCCTCCTTCCCAGAATTTTTTTCCAGCTCCTCCTTGGAGATCACAAGGTGTTCCCAGGCCAGAAGAGATATGTACTTCTACCACTGAATTCCGGGTCTACTCCTACCAGTTAGGCGTGTCTGTAAAACCTCCAAAGGTAGGCATCCAAATCAGGTGCCTGAAAAACCTCAGAATGCTCCTTTCAATGTGAAGGAGCACTGTCTCTAGTTTGAGCTCCCTCCAGATGTAGGAGCTACTCTCCCTATCCCTACAGCTGAGCCCAGCCACCCTACCAAGGATATCCATTTGGTCTGCTTGTCTCCATGATGACAATCTTTTAGTCACAACCCAAATGTGAGGGTTGGAAGAAAGATAAGCTGCTAATTCAAGAGCTCCGCCTTCCAGCCCAGCTCCCTCTTCACTACGACAGTCCGGTACAATGCTTAGATGTTAATTAGGTAAAAAACTTGGTTTTCACTGAAGGAGTCTTTAAACAAATCCACAACTGGCCAATAGCAACAGAAAAAAAATTAAAACATAACGAGGGCAGCTTTTGCATTGTTTAACTAACATGTCTTGACTCTACATGGGACTATAATTTACTAAATAGACATCGTGCTGTATTCAAAAAGTCTTGAAACTAGTGACTGATACCATAAACTCATTAGGAAAATGTTTACTGAGGTAAAAGTTCAAAGACGAAATAGGGTCCTTTTCTCATAGACTTCTATACACTCAGACTCCTTTTTGGAACGAAACTAGTCACCCCGTGCTGGATGTTAGCAGAGAATGCAAGGCACATCCATATTTTTTGCTGTTCAGACCCCACGGGGCTACATCCATCTTTTATATACAATTTATGGTTATGAACAAAGCAATAAGTTTAAAAAGCAACAGAGCTGTGTGATTTGGACACTTCAAGATACCAATTTTGCACTACATGCAGTTGTTTTCAGTCGTTTTTATCTTAAGAATAACAACAAAAATGAAAGTCTAATAAACAATTAGTGCTTAATCTAGTTAATCTTGACTGAAAAGTATGAAAAAGCCAACAATTGCATTGTAGTCTGTTGTAACTCACAATGACCATCAACCACTAGCGCATATGACTCCTATCAAATATATTGGCAGTGAGCCTTGTGAAGAAGAGGACTTTCATGTTTTTTAACAAATGATAAATGGGTTGACATCAATCATTTTGATATTAATAGTTTTTAAGACATTTATTAAGTAAAATTCAACTCTTTAACAGATTCATGAAGATTATCTTCTTATCTTGTAATTTTATATATTGCAAATTTAGTATGTTAGATTTTTGAGATGTTGATTGGACAAAAAATACAATTTGGAGATGTCCTCATGTGATCTCTAATGGGCATTTCCCTCTTTCTGACTGTCCATCCATCCATTTTCTTCCGCTTATCCAGGGTCTGGTCGCGGAGGCAGCAGACGAAGCAGGTCATTCCAGACGTCCCTCTAGAATAAATGAATTGTGAGGGACAGAGCTGCAAAGCATTAGGACTTGCAGTTTTAATTTAACCCACAAAATGACAACCAAATTTACTAATACTAAATTCGGGCCCATACAAGAGATCAAAAGAACAGAAATTAAATAAGACTATAAGCAACAAAATAACCCAGCACCAACTGCACTGGTCAAACAGGCTCATTACAAACCTGAAAAAACTGAAAAAAGGGGATATATATCCTGGCTGGTCAGACCAGTTACCAGTAGGGGAAACATAAAACACCTAGGCCTACACCTAAACTAACAACAAAAAGCACAACACAGTGCAACTGGTCTACTTAATTGATAATAAACAGACCCAAAACATATATAATTACCCAACACAAATCAAATTATTATTACAGTAACATTTAAATCAAATAAACATGGTCCACCCCTTGAAGTTGCAGGTACTTGGTATGGTCTGATTGTCGGCTCTGGGATAAAAACCTGGCGCTCCCTTCCGCCATCTTTTGACTAAAGTCAGCCAGATGACAACAGATGACTAGGTACCCCAGCACCGGTAAGACAAAGAGAAGATTAGTACAACTTCAAAAAATGCTGAACATACAAAAGTTAGCTAAACGTGCACGCTAAAAATAGAACTTAAGTACTTCCACAAAGGCTAAATAAATTATGAGTGTGTTGTTTGAAATGATAAATTATGTGTTTTTGTATGTGCAATAAGAGTGTGAAGTGTTTCAACTTAAAGTAGTTACTGGGGTTACCAACATTCATGGTTGGATGGCTGCGAGTGCAGCGATCACATGAATCATTAATTATTCATAAAAATAATTAATCAATAATGACCATTATGTTACTGGGGGGAGATTTTGACATTTTATTTATGTTGGCTTAATCTTTTCATTGTCTATTCAACCAAACAGCTTCTGTAATGGAGCATAGTATGCTACTTTATCTGTCCTGTAAATGCCAAGTAAAAAGGAGCTTCCATTTTTGCTAGAAGGCCACAATCATGTTGTGGAGGACTTATAGGCTATTCTCTCAAATCAAATAAGCTTTATTCATCCGTTAGGAGCTTCATTTGCAGTTTCATATTCTGACTTTTATACTCTTGTCTGCTGTTTTGACTTTGTAAAGACTCTTTTACTTGTGATTTGATTGGTTTTGGTTGGACAAATTGGCAGGAAAATAGCAATGAACTGGACTGAACATAGGCTCTCCAGTCCAGTGCAGCAGGTGTTATTCATTCAGTCTTTCCTGGTTGCCCTCCATCATTTGTCCTGGCTGCTCACAGGGAGAGATTTTCACACCTTCCTCACACTTTTCTGTCTAAGCTTTCCACTCATCTCTTTGCATTTGTTCTTTCCATCTTTGATTCTGCCTGGATGGTCTGTCAAAAGCACACATTGAACCTGGTTTATATCTAACAAATAGTAAAGTTTCAAAGAACAGTTGCACAAAGCTGTCAAGTAGGATTCAGTTCAAACTAAAAACAAGATGGACCATGCTAGAAATTCAGCTGCTCAGCATCATTTTAGATTAAGCTTATGACAGAAAAAAATAATCAAGAGATCACTGAGGTCTGCAGCAGGTTTCTCGTTGTTTAACCTAAAGCACTGTTGGCAAATCACATGCTGAACCATGTCTTCAGGTTTTTTTTGTCTACAAATGAATGGTCATTGCAGTGGAAACGGGTTTATAATTAGTCTTAATATATAAAGCTTGTGGCTCTCCATGCTCCTTCCCAAGCTTATCTAATATAATTTTTTATTTTTTTATGATGGAATCATAGAAAACATGCCTCTTTGTCACAAAAACAATTATGCATTTTGGTTCTTTCACAAAAATATTATAGGTCTCCTGGAAATATGATGAAATCGGTTTGGTCAAAAATATACATTCAGCAATACTAATGTTCTGTTAAATGACCTGTGGCCATTTTCATCTCAGCCAGGTGCTTCTAGCAAGTTTCAGGTTGTATCTTTGATCACTTCTCTTGACAGAATTTGTACAGTTCAACTAAATTTGTTGGGTTTCTGACAGATTTGTTTTTGCATCACAGTCCAAAGGTTCTTGATGAGGTTTAAGTCAGGACTTTGGGAAGACCAGTCTAAAACCTTAATTCTAACCTTATTTAGACATTGCTTTATCACTTTTGATGTGTGTTTAGGGTCATTGTTAAAACACCCAGCTGCATCCAAGACCCAACCTTCTGGCTGATGATTTTAGGTTTCCCTGAAGAATATGGAGGTAATCCTCCTTCATTATTCCATTTACTTAGTGTATTGCACAAGTTCCACTGGCACCAAAACGGCCCCAGAGCATAATACTACCACCACCATGCTTAATTGTAGGTTTGGTGTCCATGGCATTAAGGGCCTCACCTTCTTTCCTCCAACCATATTTCTGGTCATTGTGGCTATATAGTTCAAGTTTTGTTTCATCTGACCACAGAACCTTTCTCCATAAGGCCTTTTCTTTGTCCATGTGATCAGCAGCAAAGTTCAGTTGAGCTTAAAGGTGCAACTTCTAGGGGAAGGGCTTCCTTTTGCAGGTCAGCCTCTCGGCTCTTGACGAAGTGTGTTTTTACATCCAGTTGTAAAAAAGATGTAAAACACACTTCCAGCAGTTTCTAATTCATTGCACACCTGCTTTTTGGTGATTCTCCCTTGACTCTAGACCATCCTGACCAATTGTCTCTCAGCAGCAGGTGATAGTTTGTTTTCCTCCTGACCGTGGCAGTGAACCAACTGTGCCATGCATTTAATACTTATAAACAATTGCTTGCATAGTGGATTTTTGGATCTGTAGCTGCTTTGAAATGGCTCCAGGTGCCTTTCTGACTTGTTCGTCAATGATTTGTTTTTTAGGATCTGTACTGAGCTCCTTAGACTTTCCCATTGTACTGTTTGCAGCTTAGTCCAATTAGTGTATCAAATGGGCCCTATTTAAATTGGCACAGAGAAGTCAGCAGCTGTAGTCCATCCTAATCACTCACAAGAGGTCATGCCATTAAGAAAATTTAACAGTTTTCTACATCACCAAAAATTCTAAGTTACTGTATGTATAAAAGATTTTGTCATATTTCCAACACGTATAATAAATCTATGAAAGAACTAAAATGCATATTTGTTTTTGTGTGTGTGACAAAGATGCATGGGTTTCAATGATTCCATTATAGAAAATAGAAATTATTAACTAAGCTAAACTAAAGATTGCCATGATATACATGGTCTTTACAAGTGTATTAGTATTTGAACTTTGGTTCACAACTGTATGTAATAACATATAGTACACTGCATGTACTGTACATTCATCAAATTTAATTTCTCAGGGTTTATATATATTTGTGTTTACATCCTACCGTTTATTACACCCTTTAAAACTGACTGACGCCTCTCAAAGAGTCTACACAACAGAACATGTGATCACAATTTTCCTAACAAGCTTATTAAGAAACACACTTTAACACTTTGGGAATGAATGGATACTTGTTAAGCTCAAGGTGAACTGAACAACGACCAGCTGACTTCTTTTAGTATACCTGCCTCATTACAATATACTGGAGCTCATTACAGTCACCTCAAATAAAAGAGAAATATGCAGCTTTGTTTCCTGTGCCATATACGCCAAAGGCAATCAAGAGTGATCACAAAACAGTCACCGGTGGTGTTAAGTGAGTTTTAGCCAAACATAAACCGTACGATCCGTGTACAGCTCTCACGTCTCACAAAGACATTGTTTTTGACAATTCAGAAACTAACTGAAACTTTTATCCTTGTCTCCTCTATGGTTTTTAATGTTACTTTATTATATTTAATAGGTGTTTATTGAGGATAAAGAAACATTTTGCAACATGTCCTTTGAAATTAGGCTTATAATACGGTGTAAAATCAATCCCAAATGTGGTAAATTTAATTGTTAAATGACAGATGATGACTTTAGCTTAATTTGTATCTTGTGTTTTCTTTAGCAACAGATTTAACAGGCAGCAATCATTAAGTTCACCACATGAGGGCAGTAGCGTTCCTACTACTCGTCCATCCTCTGCTAGTAAATCTAAAAGAAGGAGCTTTTGTATGTAGACTGTTTGTGACATGAGAATTTTAACAAGCGTTTCTAGTGTCTATGTAGGTATGCATGTGTGTTATAATTATTAAAAATATAATCAGGTAAATTAACATTTCATTGATTAAAATTTTGAAATAAATGTTATTTGTCCCAAAACATACCATTTTGTTACATTGGGCCCTTTTTATCAAATCAGTTCAAGTACAAAAACTCAAGAGGCCTGATTTTTTTTTCCCCCAGGTGTTGACTGAAGCAAATTTAACTTGACTATGAGGCCGGGCCCTCAAATTCAAACAGTGTGGTACTTTAGGCACATTTTGTTTGACCTGCTGATCACTAAGTACCAGTAGCAGTCTGTGGCCCCTCCTCTCTCCTTCCCTGTCATTTGAAGTGTTCTGATTGTTTCAGGATCTCAGTGAGTATTTAACAGCTGCTAAGTGTTACAGGTGATTAGCATGAGCAGATCCTGATTCTAGAGGTTTACTCGCTCAGGTCACATCATTGCATGTTAACACAGCCCTGCTGGTGGCAACCCAGCAGATGATACTCTGCAACAGTTATTATGACAGTTATTTTGTAACACTGCTGCCTGCCATTCTGCCTCTGGGATAACACAGCTTGATTCACATTTGGACCCATGAAATCAAACTAAAAGCAGCTGAAACTCAAAATCTGGCAAAAGTCAAACACATGCAAATATTAAACGCAATAAAGACTGCTTTCATTTTAAGAAAGAATACCAAAAGAAACCGTTTGTTTTGCTTTGAATTTGTGATATGAATTGACAGTTTGCGGTGAGGCTTCTTTCAGCACGTCTTTGATTATTTTCCATCTTAATTGCGGCTGCCAGAACATCCTCGCGAAAGCTTTTGGATTCTCTCTGTAGTAACAAACCTTAACAGAAGGACAAACAGTGAAAAAACATGCGTATGAGAATACTCTTTTGTTCTCAATATGTTATGAGTTACCGAGGTTGGATTTGCAGTCTTCCTACTGCTGTTGGAGGAGCTAGCGTAGAGGCCCTTAAAATAAAGTTTTAGTTTTTTTTTAGTATGGGGTCATCAAAGGATTGATGTTGTAGTATTTACCTCTTTGCTCCAGTGTAGTCCCGTACCACCACATCTCTTCTTTCCTCATAAAAATTCCTACCAGGAAAGAGAGAGAAGGAGATGGGGGAGAAGTGGGGCTGAGGGGTTCCATGTTCAGTTTGTTTTAGCCCTCTGTTTGGAGAGGAAACTTTCATTGCTTGATGATTTATGGGTGGTTAGCCTCCCAGGGGAATTAGAGAGTCCTTTTTCCTGCATGTAATAACCCACCCTCTAACATAAAACTTAGGTTACTCCTCTGTGTTGTGTTTATCCAGTGTGAAAGGTGTTAGGTCCGGTGGGGAGTCGGAGCGCCCGGAGAAGCCCCTGAGGACCGTTCAGCGCAAACCATACCAGGTGCAGATGATTCACATCTGCTGCAACCAGACCACAAAACCTATTATGAAAATGTGAGAATGTAGAAAGTACACCCGACAACACACTTTGATATACGGGACAAACAATACGACAAATAATGTTGCAGCTCAGTGTGACAGCCTTCTTGTTGTGGTACAGAATGTTTGAATTGTCCCACAGACTTGATGTCTTTGGACTCGACCAGGCAGCCTTTGTGACGCACAGTGTGGTGCCCATGGCCCAAAATGAAACGGGAAGTGAGCTGGAAGGAGAGGATATTAGTCTATGGGGATGTGTTGTTTCTCAGGCCAAGCATCACCACTGTCTTGAGAGATCTCTTGTGCCGTGTGACTCACTTGTGGAGCATGTGTTTTCAGTCCGCAGTACTTGGATTCAGCTGATGACTACAAATAGACGGTCCAAGCTATCCCATGTGAAAAGACCACAAAGTGCTCAATGGTTACAAAGGAGAAGAGTCATTTTAAGTGGTCAGCCGTGAGGCGAGTGATAGTGACTGTTTGAGGCCACTTCATTCTCCTCATAAGTTATCTGGTTTTCTCACTTTCTCAGTTCACCCTGTGTTTCTGTGTTGCAAAGTTTCCACACAGCTGGAGGCTAATGTGGTGCTTAGCTGCTTGTTGCACACTCGCCCTGTGGCCTTCGCTGTCAAGCCGTCATCTCGGCCTGTCAATCAGTTCCAGGGTGACACAGTGCACATGAGTCCACGAGAGGTCAACTGTTGTGTATGTCTGACCTTTGAGCTCTGCGGCAGGAGGGCTGCATGTGCAAATGTAGTGAACAAGACTGGACTTGAGTGCGCAATAAATCAGAATAGTGCTTCACCGTCCCCATATTCGCAAGATTCATAATTGGAAGCATATTGCCGTGAGGAGACACAAAAGGCTCTCTCTGGAGCAGAGAGGTTGAGGGGTTAAAAACACAGGCTGATAACAAACTTGAAGGGTGTTACGATGGAATCAGCAGACAGGCTTTCAGTGGGCTGCACACAGGCGTAGTAAAAAAGCTACGGGAATCAACAGAGTGAGTCATTTCATTGCTCCAGCATGCCAGCTCAAAGTTAAAACATGTTGTATTGGTCATATTATTTATGTTCTACCACATGTATCTAGTAAATAAAAAAAGCTGCCTTTATAAATGTAACCAGGCTGGTCTTAAATGTAATGCTTCTGCAAATATGCACTTTTATATTACTTTAACAACGCTGCGTCTTTGCAACAATACATGATTTAACCCACTAACCCAGTGGTTTCCAACCATGCTGTTCACCTCTTTTAGCCCACTCAAACCTACACCCATGTGCCAGTACCACTTTAAATCCTTTCCCTCTCTGTTTATGTTAGCATGTCAAAAAGCCACACTAGACATTTCCACACTGTAATAAACTGTTTTATTAGTGGGAGTCAGTGAATGATGGGAGCCGTCGTGAGGTTGTCTCCATGGTTACAGACCACAGAGATGTCTGTCAGGCAGCTGGCAGGCTATTGGCTGTTTGCTGGCCACTGTCAGCTGATGGGAAAACGGAGGAAAGGCCGGAGACTGGCAGATTTACAAAGTGATCGAAGGCTTTCTCCAACATGAGAAGATGCTTGCTCTGAACGGCTCACCTAGGGCTTGTCTTTGAGGTCCAGCCTTCCACAGTGCTAACTGCGGAAGCAGTTTTTTATTTTAGACCAGTGGTTTTATGTGTTTATTCTGGCTAATTAGTTCCAGACACAATAACACAAATTAAGCTTTATACAAGTTATAAATGTAAATATAACTTTATTCACTCCCTTATTTTTTTAATTATCTAAATGAAAAAGCACAGCTAAAGCATCACAGCGGTTCTCAGATTATGGCTTCACAAAGATTTTATGTACTGCAGAATGCTGAAAAAGTGATGATGGACTGGTTGTCTTGCATTTCTACATAAAACACATAAGCAGATTCTGTTCAAGGTAATTACCAGCCATAATCTATAATACCTCATTAAAATACGGCTATTGATCAGCTTTTTTGACAAATCATGTTATTTACTAGTAGCCTGACAGAGAATGTTTCCAACTGTGTTTGGACACCTAATTTCAAATACTTGGTTCTCAGCACACTTAAGTAGTAAGTGAAGAAGAAGAGGAACGCATCTAAAACCTTTGTCACACCCTTTCTTTTATTTGCAAATAAGCAAACTTAATAGAACACAACATATTTTGATGACATAATATGTAATATGATGACAAATTTACAACACTACAGATGTTGTCTTAAGTAGAAGCATTAAAAGAGATGAAACTGATCTCAGTGATAGTTGAGTCGTAGATAAGATAATAGCAAAGACTGGCCCGAAGCCAGAGAGCCCATTAGAAGGAACTCTGCAAAGGAAGGTATCCATGCTCTGATGTCAGCTATGTCCAGCTCCTACACTTATCTCCTGTTGCAAACACAATGACCTGTCAGATTTTGTAATCTTGTTTGTGGACATGACAAACTTTGGATTCCATTTATTTGATATTCTGAGTTAAGTCTTAGAATATCCCAGCAAGTAGCGCTTCACTTTTTCCTTCTAGACAGCGCTGTCCTGTCTCTTGATCAGGCTGTTTCTCAGTTTTCCTCCTTTTGCTTTGCTGATCCTTCCTAAAAGCAGATGTCACTACTTTTAGATCAGTAATTTTTCATGCTCTAAATGTGAGCTGTTTACTGGCATTCTCTGCTTGTAATGAGGGACGTTTTACTGGACAAGGTGATGTATGTCGTCTTCCTTCCTCTCCAGCCTCCTGCTCCTCTCCACACAGCCTTGCTGAGGGGCTGCAGTGCTGACTTATGGCCACAACAGGAGACTGCTCCTCCTTGTATGTCCCTTAGGACAGAATCAATATATCAAGCGTCTGCTGGCTCTTTTGATTTACGATCACATGTCACTTGAAGTTATTTGAGTGAGGTGGACTTCGGTTTCATTGCAGCCTGCGTGAATTCACATGTCTGAGTCTGTTAGGAGTAAGTCTTCTTTTTTTTCTTTTTACTGGTCAGCGGGCTTGTCATTTTGTGTTGGCTCCGGTCCTTTACAGTTCATAGTGCTCTCTTCATTGGTCCAAATGTGCGTGGAGAAATTTGATTTACAGTGCAATCAGCAGCTTTCTTTTCAAACCAAAGGGATCATTTAACAGTGTAAGCTAAAGTGCCAGCGCTAAAATATGACCCATAAGAAATTTTTGCTGAAAGCTGATATAAGCGCTGATTTACAGCCTTGGCCTTGCTAACGATGGCCTTTAATGAGCAGCTCAAGCATCTACTTGTTTATGGAGCAGACTGATTGACAGGTCAACTGATGGAAAAATAAAGTAGTGAATGAGGAATTGGATCTGTCCCCTCTTTGCCATATCAGCAGGGCCCTAATGTAGTGGGGTGAACTTTGAAGTGCCCTAATGGTCTTCATGGTCCCTTAACCATGCAGGCTTCTATTAGGGGTGTCAGTGGAGCCTGGCTGGAGCAGCGTGACCCATTAGGTTTAATGAGTGCTGCTCAGGGCACAGTGGGCTGCTCTTCTTCCTCTCTGTAAGTGTTTATTTATCTCATGTAGCTGGGTTTCAGACAGAAGGGCGGTTCAGAGTTGGGGGAATGTCCCTTTAACTAGGGTCCATTTCAGCCTTTGGGTCTCATTTTATCAGACCTGTGACCACCTAACTCTGTCTGCGTCAGTATGACGGTCTCATTGGGGTCAACTAAAACTTTTAGGTCATTCAGTGTGATGTAATGATTAATATTCGGTTAGTAAAGGAAAAGTCTGGTGATATTGGAGACTTTCGTTACTGTGAAAATCTCCAAAGTCCAACACCAATATGGAATTTATCCTAACAAATATTGTCTCAGGAGCTTGAACTTGATATAGTTTATTCCTCTGAGTTGTAGACTTCCATTTTCCAAAAGTTTTAATTAAAAACAAGAAGAAGAAAAAAACACTGATATTCTGCCATTTTAGGACAATATTAAATAGCGTTTTGGTAAAGTATCTGTTAGTGTACGTTTTAAGTAGTGGGCCTGGGGTTGAGTTTCACAGACAAACCAGGAAAGTCAATGAGTGTTGAAAGACAGACTAACACATTACTGATTTTTATTTTAAATGGGATTTGTTGACAAATAGAGAATATTGCCAGTGCATTGTGATTCATTCATTGAAAGAGTGCTTTAAAACTTTGCAGAGCAGTATTAAAGAGATTACTTTTTATTACCATTATTAGGAAAAGTCTGTATGATAGTATTGAATGTGACGTACAAGCTCGCACTGATGCAGGTTCTCTCCTACCCTTGATGATCTCCAGCTCCTCTGCCAGAGCTGGAGGCTTTATCGGGTGACAACAGGCTTCTCTTGAGTTTCGCCGTTCTCATGCGATCAGTGTGCTCCAGTTAAACTCTTGCGCAACTGCGAAAAAGTCAGCAATTGTTGCTGGAAGCAGGCAGAAATGGGTGAGCATTTTTTTTGCAGGGCAAAGACCACAGCGATGGCAATGATGTGAACTGGCACAAGTTTTCTTTTTTTCCCTGGCCATGCCTTCCCTTTGTCTTAAATGAAACTTGTCCTAAGTGGTTGCGCTTTCTGTGGAAGATCTTCAAAATAAAGGGTGGATTGATTACAGACATAGATCTTGAAAGACGTTTTTGAAGCGCTTATAAAAATGTTTTTCTGGCGACTGTTTTGTTGCATGATTGAGCTTGTATTGCAAAAACAAAGAACATCTGTGTGAAACGATGTTGTATACTGCATTACATCTGAGCTCTCTCTCGTCCCAGCTGCAGCTAAATTGTTAGCCTAAGACCACCTGAAGGTATTTAAGGCGCATTTAAACTATTAGGCTTAACTTTGGGCCTAATGGCTTGGACTGAGCATCCCATCTGGAAGCTGCTGATGCGAGAAAAAGAATGGGATCACATGTCAACCACCCTCGACCGTGCACGCACAAACACACACACATTGATTCTGAGTCGCTGGTAATTTAAATGTTTCTGTAGTTTTCCTTTGCATTTTGATTGCATTAAGCTCTTTATGTCATTGCACATCAGCGTGTAATATCTGTCCATGTTCACAGTAGGCACAAACTGTATATAAAGTTTGTAGGTCACTGTTTTTAAAACTTAAATTTTTCTCTTTACAGCAACTACTGATGGCTACATCAACAACATCTTTAGTTCTTATTAACTCAAGAAATTAAGCTTTTGGAATATGCTTTTTTGAAAATTAACACCCCTCTCACAACTGTCTGTTAGATATGAAGCTACAGTGAGCACCCATCTGCTTGGCTCAGCACAAAGGCTGGAAACTGAAGAAATTGCTCATCTGGCTCTGCCCAAAACCCGGCTACCAGTCCCTCTTAAACTTACAATTTATCACCCTATATTTTTGTAATTCTGAGATGTAAAAATCACACATTTTGGTTTTTACAAGGGATTAATGTGCCCACTGTTTATAGGCTGTGTCAGAAAACATTCCCTATTTACTATATTTACCCTCTGCTATTTTGTTTGAGTGTCAAAGTGTTACATTTATGAGAATTATCAATGAACAAATACGGTAGTGTTCATTGCATGTGCACTACTTTCTGTTAACAATCCCAGAATGAAACAAATATAAAACTACACCCGTTAGAGATGAGATAAAGTGACAACTCATAACTGTCAGAAATATAAAATGAGTTTTCAGTATGAAATATATTAATAAATATCTGTTATATAGGAAGTACACAGGGACCAGGAAACAAAAGCAAACAAACCAGAAACTGTTCAGATTTTGATTCCAAATGTTCTAATTTAGTGTGTGGCAGCATGGACTCTGCCCAGTTCAAACCAGGAAGAAGACCACATAGAAATAATGATGATAACTCTATCTATTCCAGCTTTGGCTGTAAATAGTCTGATCATGCAGGACCCCATAGGTTAGTGTTAAAAGCTGATGGACAAAGCAGTTTTTAGGCCCTTTAAAGAAGAAACTATTTGTACTCATTCAACCATTGGAGATCCATTTATTTCAAAATCACTTCAAAACCATCTTCAACAGAAACAGCAAGTTACTTCTGTACAAACAAATGTCCAGCACCTCGGGCAGACCTCAGTGATGCTGTTCATGGTGCTAAATATGGACGGGCTTAGGAGACAGTTTTCAACTGCTGGGACAAAAAGCCATGCAACCTCTGGCTTTAGATAAGAGACCACTGTCCCAGTGGAAGTCAAAAATATTTTTAAAAAACACTTCTCCAACACTGTAAGTGCAATAACTTATTGCATTGGCACAATCAGAATTAGAAATACTTGATTAATATACAAAAAGCTGCTTAAAGCCATAAAAAAATTAGAAAGCAATTTCAACCTTGGTAAAAGTCCAGAGCTCCTCTTCAGAATAACACACAGAACCAAACTTTACATTTCTTGGCAGTGTCACTGGAATACATCATTGGTTTATCTCTGGAGATCCATTATTTGACAAATAAGCAAAACAAATGTACAAGCAAAAAAACAATATCATTTATATTGTTCACATTCACACAATATGACATTATAAACATGGATTTCAATTGCTTTATTTCAGTAGTATCAACATGGACGGAGCTGCAGTGGAGGGGAACACTGAGAGGACCAGCGGCACACAGTCAACCTGTGTCATACATGAAGTTATACATTAATTTATTTTGGCAACGTCCTACTTTTGTCTTTACATTTAGATGGTAATGTTTTTGATCTTTGGTCATTTTTTAAGGCCTTTGTCTCTTCATTCTGTGACATTTGTTTGAGTACTTCCAGAAAACCCCTCTGAGGATTATAGAAACAGCATAAGTGTCAAAGTAAAGATTATTAAATAGTCTCTCCTTTACATATGAAGAAAATTTTTATTAATTTTCTGCACTTTAAAAGAAGTGTTTTATTGATACTGAACTGTCAAATAGAACTGCAGCAATGGGTCAACAGAAATTAGTCAACAACTTCTGTATTTTCAAAAGTAGTTGATCATTTGAAGTCATTTTCAAGCAAAAATGCCAACCACGCTCTTCAATTTGGTGTTTTTCCTTTTCTTTCATTACAATAAACTGATTTTCTTTGGGTTTTGGGCAACAAGATACTTCAAGACGTCATATTGGATTTTCCTGCCATCATCCACACAGGGGAAGGAAAACGGATATGTAGCCCAGAAGGCGTCATAGAAAGATCAGCCAAAAGACTAATGAAGCCTGTCTCTAGCCCTCAGCCTGGAGCCCAGCTCTGGTGACAAGCCTATCCCGGCGGGGTAACACAGGCAGATACCCCTGCAATCACTGGACATGCTCACCACATTCCTGCAGTCCAGCTATAATGTCATCACATTACCCAAACATTACAGAATGCTGTTCAGGACGATTAGGGCCACTGATTTGGCCTGCAGTCTCTGGCATGTGACGGATTTTGTGTGCAAACTACCAATCCAGGTCTCATCTCTGCTGAGCCCATGTCTAACTATGGATTGATTATTTCGGCATGTGTGCAGTATGTCCTCAGCATACACGCTGTGATGCTTTGGTGTTCACAGGGCAGAACGACTCACGTTGATGGTAATTAAGTGTGTCTAGTCCTGTTGGTTGCTGATTGAAGCTGGCGTGGTAAGTCGGTGTTGAAGGTTGCTGCTGTGCATTGCTGCGCCTTGTCTGCCAGTGGAGACACTGTTTCCTGTAACCTGAGGCCTGAGCCTAGTAGGGGAACCTGTGGAGGCAGCCCTGCGAGAGGAAATGACAAGTTGGTTTGAAATTGCTGCCAATCCAATACCTGCCCTCCACCCAGACTAAACTGGCAGGCCATATCTGCTCTCGCTCAATTAGACACTGTTCACTTATTGCATTAAACCTCTGTCTGTCTTTGCAGGTACATAAAGTACTCACAACAGGCTCAGACAAAATTAGTGTTTTCTTTTACAATTTTAGTTTGCAATAGAATGAGACGGGAAAAAAACTTTCAGCACTTGGTTTGTATCCGAGATTTCTCCCATTAAGTTGACTTTTTTTTTAAAAGCTTTAAAAATGCAAACATTGTTCAGAAATATACTTATTTATACAGTATGAGAGACGAGACTAAAGTGGCAGTCGCCTAAATGATGTGAGTGTGGCAGGATGGGTGGTGTATAAAATATGATAAAGGAAGTACATAATGTGACGCTCAGTTGTGTAAATGAAGATGGTGCGTCATAAGGCTGGGTTTGGCACTGAATTCATATATTGTATGAAGATGTTCTGTAAACCATGTTTGTGTTTGCTTATTTTATTGAAACCTTTCATCAGTATGAATGTTATTGCGGTGTAAACCCCACATTTCAATGAGACCTGAGCGATCAAGGAATCAAGGATGAACATCTAGTAACATCCTCATCTGAGTCACACCTCTCTCACTTTCAGCATCTGCTGATTGTCATAGTCACAGTTATCTTGGTTGCGTTGGCCGCTGTAATGGCCTCTGTTATCTCCACAGTCTCTCCCTGTTCATTTGACCTGTGTTATCATTAGTGCTCAAGAAAAAAACCCTTCCCACCCCCACAGTGCTTGCTGATGGCTGCTCCAGAGCAGGGCTCCATGTGGGGGCAGGGTGGAAGTGGGCCGGGGCATCATGTAGCCCAGGAGATGGCTGCACTGTGTTCCTTGGCCTTCATACGCAGTGCAGCTATACTGGAGGACTTGCGGTCTGGATCAACATTAAGATCATAGCCGTTGATTCCCCCGCCGATCCCAGCACCCCCAAACAGGCTGCCCATATGTGTCTGTCCCATGTGGCTGCTACCAGGGCTGGGCACACCCAGGAAGTCAGGGACGCCTCCGGGACCATGAGGGTGAGGAGGCATGCAGGAGGGAACGGAGTCACAAGGAACGACGCAGCCAGGCACCGGAGACGCTCCACTGCTGCTCCCAATCCACGAAGGGTTCTGGATCTGGAGAAGAAGACCAGGGATCATGGGTTAAAGTAACAATAACTGACAACAATGCATCAAATGGCAATATTAAAACAATATGACCATTTGAAAGGTTTTGCTAATGGTAATTCCAAAGAATCACCATTCATATCTTCTCCCCTTGGTTTTATGGAGCTCTTGTTCAGCTCTCTGGCCTGCAACGTTACTGTTTTGGTTCACTCTCAGTGCCCTCAAAGCAGTGTTTTCAGCCACAGTAGGCTGCTGTTTGCAGAGGAAAAGCCCTAAAAGCCCACTGTACACTACTTTCTTAGCAGCAATTGGCAGGCAGACATAGCCAGAGACTTGTGCAGTTGGATTAGCAACTAATGAGCCAGATATTTTCCTCAAGAGCTGGCACCAAAAACAGAGCTAAAAGAGACTGAATCTTAGACTTGCATTCATCAGGTGGCCAGAAACATGACTCAGAATAAATGATAATTTTGCCCTGTAACTTCTGGATGTGCAAATAAGCAACTGTTGGCTAACAAATTAGCCATATCGGCCTCAAAGGTGATGTAAATGTTGTGTTCACAACATGTTTCCGCTGCCCCCATGTGGCCCATCAACATCAGTTATTGCAGGTTTATGAGGAATCTTTTTCGCTGCTTGATCATTTTCACACTTCATAACTATTTATGATTCTGATATTTCAGATCATGAGTACCTGTGCGTAGTTCTCGGGCCGAGTGAGCAGAGGCAGCTCGTATGCAGTAGAGAAGTGCGTGCGGACCTGCTGCATCTGGCCAAAACGCTCCCTCTTCCTCCACTTGGCTCTGCGATTCTGGAACCACACCTGCAAAGAAAACAGTCCATCAGGAGAATACCTCATAATACAGAGCAGCCACTAACAGACAAAACTCGAATATCATTTTTAGACATAACCATCAAAGCGCTCATATTGTGTGCAACCCAGAGTACGTTTTTGCAGAAAAGTGGGCCATCCTCTTTCTCAGCAAGACTAAGTTAAAATGAACCGCATAAATTGAAGGTAGTGAAGCAAATAAATTCTGCTGCACATGAAAGTCCAGACCCCAGTTTTAAGACTTGACGTGTCTTTAAAGTGCCGTCCACATTGAGCTATTGATGTGAAAATGGTGAGTCTCCCCTGGTGCTGCATGTTTCAGCTCCTCCCTTTGATACACCAGGCGTCTGCCTCCCTTCAGGCTGCCAGCGTCGACAGATCCACATCTGGGCCTGTAGCTGTTCATAAATCACTCTGAGAAAGGTGTGCTCTCTCCCACATGTCAGCACAGTGGGATACAGTGGGGAATCCCTCTGTATAATCCATGAAACAAATGTTGAACTTTTGACCAAGAACATACACTGCATGAATGTATATACATATTTTTCCATTTCGGGGTTTATTAAGCATTGTTTGTAGCATGTGAAGTCACTTTTTCTGGGTGAAGTCTCTTCAGATTGACAGACGCGCTACTTTTTAGAAAGGGTGTGTTTTCAGTAACCTGCTGACAGACCAAGTGCAGGCTACTTAGCTCACTTCTCCTTAAGGAACTGGAGAAAGCATGAATGAAGGGTGGAAGAGGGTTATGAAAAAACGCGTGCTGTGAGCACAAAATATGGCCTATGAGAGGTCCAGAAGAATATTTTTAGCTGAAATCTTAGAATTCATGGCGGTGTAATTTATTATTTCAGGTTGCTTTATGTAAACAGCAGAGAAGTGCATTCATATGGATCAGAATTATTGATATTTCTGTCTACTCTGTACACATGTGTCAACTGTCGTCCTGGAAGAAGAATCCCATCTTAGTCGTACCTCCCGGTTTTTACCTATTTTAGGGCATATGAAATGTGCAAATATGCATTTTTGTAATTTTGTCTTATATAAAAACATTTGACTTGTAACTAATACACCTTTTTTTTTATGTGCCATTTATTTTCAATTCTATGTTCAGTATTTATTCCTATGCATACAATATTCTGAGTTCTTAGGAAAATGAATTAACACATTTTTTAAAAGTAAATTCAAGCAAATATACCAAACACCAGTGGTTCCATTGACTCAAACATGAGAATTTGCTGCTTTTGCCTTGTTTTGATTATAGTTAACGATTTGGGTGTTGGACTGTTTTTGACAATGTGGCAAAACAGGATATTTGGAGAGCTTGTAATGGGCTTTTTCCAGTGTTTTCTAATGTTTTTCAGGAAAAAATATTGTGAGGATTACTTGTTATCCTAGCACACTCTGTCGTCCAGATGGTAGATATAATACATCTATTTCATAAAATGTAAATCAGAGGTAGATCCTTCATTTGTTTCTTTACATTTTCCAAACCATGCATTAGGTATATCTTTTTTGCTACAGAATTTTCTCACATCATACAAGAGAATAGAAAAGCAGAGGGGGGGGTACTGGGAGTCTCCACATGTTTATCTGTATCTATTTGTTGGTTGTCTGAATCTTATCCTCCCAAGAGAGAAGGGGGAAACTTCTTCAAAGAGAAAAGAGCGAGCGATCCCGCTTCGACACAGGGGTTTGAACTTGGATTGTGGGTTGATTCCCAGCCCAATCAGCTTGTGGTTTTCACAGTCCCTGACATGCAATTTCCCCTCAGTCATCCTCTTCAAATCCCCCCTCTTGTCTCACTCTCACCATTTCTCTCAGTCAAGATAAACACAGTAAAGTTCAGTGACACAATTGAGCAGTGTCGCACAAAGATGTGAATTTGCAGAGTGTGCATAATACAGTAACCCCATACTGATATTCATACTGTTTTTCCTGTGAGGCAGGAGTGGATATTTCTCTAGTGAGAGAAGACCAGCTGTAAGCATCCTGACCTGCTCTCAAATCTGTCATTTCTCGAGATGCTTTAAAGCCACTAGGTGGTTCATTTTCAAAGAGAAGACCATATATGGTACATGTAGATGTTGTCTGTATTTTTGTGAGAGGCTGACGTAAAGAAATGTCGTCTGACTCCGACATTCCTCAGGTCAGCTGGTGAGATTAGAGGACAGCTCACCCTTACAAAGTGGTAAGCTGATATGTGAGGTTGTTGCTGAACCCCAATGTCAAGGTGAAGGGTTGTTGGCCTTTGAATTATATCATATGTTTGGAGGGAGGCTCTGAGTCTGTGTTATGCTCCCCCTGAGGATTTGGGGTCTATTATTGTTTAGGGTTTGCCATGTCTTTCCTTTGGTGGCTCTTTGGTTACTCAAAAGCTCATAACATCACAGGTTTCCAAATATAAGCCACAACACAAAGGTCCCTGATTAGATTGATGTTGTAGCTTTAGTCTAATAAGTTATGGCACTATTTTATTTGTCAAAAGTTTGGTTATTCCCAGCTTGTACCTCTCGTATATTCTTAAATATACACAGTTATCCAAAAAATATGTATTTATCTGGCGACTTTTAAACAACCAGTTATCTGACAACACTTGCCGCTATCCTGAATGTATGTCAGACTCTTTAAAGACTCCTTTAACCATCTGGGTGAAACATTTTCAGTCTCCGCATGATAAAAAAAAAGAGCTCCAAACTTAGTTTTTCCAGGTTATGCCTCCTTTTCCTGAGCCAAACAAATGCGGAAGCTGCAAATTACATATTTATTTGCTCAATTTGTACAACATGAACCAAAATGTATAATTTATTTTTTGCCGTTACCTGGATCAGGAAATGTAATTAAAACATCAGGAGGATGTTTATAAGACGAAATACTGTCACTGTTAGTGCTGTTGAATGACGTTCTAGGTTTGGGGCTTTGGTCAATATCAAAAATATTTCAAAACTCTAGACTTTCCTTTCAAATATAAAGTTTTATCAGTTACCGAGCTGACATCGTAATTGTGATGGATCAAGATAACTTTAGATAACGTTCCCTCCTCTTCTCATCTTAATTTCGTTGTCGAACTCCCACTCCTCTGCTGAAGCTCGGCCTCTTGTGTCCCTCTCCACCCCACCCCCAACGCCGACCCCTCTCTCTCTCCATGTCTCTCTCCTCCCTCCTCCTTTTTAAGTCAGTGAGGGGAAGTGGGGATATTGGAAAGTGAGATGGGAGAATGTTCAAACTGGAGCTTGTTTTCATTTCATGTTTAATTTCCTGACGCCTAAGCCCTCGGCTTTCCGCAGCTAACCCCTCTGACCTTTCGGAGGCGTGCAGACGAGAGCAGCGGACCAGGCGTGCACATATACACACAGAAGACACACACATTTACATACCATGTTATATACAGATTTCAGAGTCACTCACTAACAAATGCAGTATTTTAACCTGGACCCTCTCAAACACTTACTGGAACCTTTTCATAAACACACACACCATGTCTGAGCACATATATTTCCCCTGTCTTGGTTTCAAGGTACGGTGTGTGTAATGTTTCACAGAGGTTTTGCTCTTCGTAGCTTTTCCTTTGAACGGCAGTAGAAATAAGACCCAAGCCAAATAGTTTGGCAGAGAGATAATTCGGGGAACATTATGAAGTCAGATGTGTCCTTTGCTTCTCCGTGTCTCCGGTTCCCCAACTTCTAAACTTCTAAACTTCTAAAGACCATTGGTGTCTTGGCAAAAGCAGATTTCTAATTAACATGTATTATTTTTGCAATCATAATGAACAACAGTGGCCCATCCTGTAAATAATACCCAAAAGGATGATATGACTGCAAACACTTACTCCTCTTGTTTATTTTATTTAACAGACATCTGCAAGGAAGGTGGCTCAGTACTCTTGGAGCTCAAAGTGCTTGGCGATGATACAGTAATTGCTAAAGACGCTGACAGCAAAATGCAGCTTACAGAGCCATTAAAGAGCTTTATTTATGCTCCAGAGCCAGCAGGCAGAGAGAGAGGAAGAGGGAGAGAGGGAGGGCAGAGTCCACAACTCCAAAAGCTGCTTTGAAGTCCAGCCGTCTCACCTCATCTCTGTCATCTAGGACCACTGCAGTTGATAGACTGCCTCAGCAGTCACTCAAAGACAACCTCCTCCTCCATAAAAAGTAGGCAATGTGGTGAAGTTCAAGTCTGAGGTTGAGAGCTAATTGTACTAAATAAACTAGTGGCAGCAGAAGTCACAGATGTGATTATGGAAAACTGCAGGCCGACTTTATGAAGACATTTATCATCAAACTGAGGATGAAACTGTAGGACCTTGACATTGGCATTTTGGCTGAAAACATCTGTAGTCTGGATTCCAACTGCTGTTGTTTTGGAAATGAAAAGGATTCTCCAATTGCTTGCCAAGCTTCGAGTGCCCCTTGGTATTCAACAATTGGATATCCCTGGACTTTGTCTTGATGGACCTTCAGTTGAAATTGTGGGGTTTAGTCTTGATTGCGTGCATATTTAGGGACTGATTTTAGAAGTTTGGGTCAAACCTCACAGAGTCTGCTGTGTGCCTGTCAGATGAAAAAGTTAATTATATTCATCTGGGGAATAGATGGGTCTGTGTGAACGCAACATGAATGTACTTATTTTACTGTACCACCACACGGACCAGACCAGGTTCCCTGTCCCTGACTATGTCTCGGACTGCGCATGGAAATTGAAACTGGCATCTCAAAGTGTTTTTTATATCCATGCCAAATAGCTTTGATGGCTTTCCATGTGTTTTCCTTCCCTGCCTCCAGAGTTGTGCAGGGAAGTAGTTTGAACATGGTAGTGCTAGAGAGAAACCCTTGGCCTCTGACCCTCTTGCAGAGTCTGCACCTCGTAAGTGCTAAGAGCAGAGTATTCCCTTTAGTCCCACCCATCCCACTCTGATCTAAAACTGGCAGACAGATAGAGAGATGGAGAACAATAGGCCTTGCTGTCTGCTGGTCGGAACAATCTTTGTCAACATGCCAGTCTGAACTCTCCCAGCGCTCTCTGTCAGTTCCCCGAGTGATTATTAGCATGCAAATATGAACAACTGTGCTCGTACAACACAGCTCATGGAAACTTTCCTCCAAAGACGAAACAATGGCATCGCTGGTTTCAGCAAGTCACCAAAACAACATGTTTACGTTCAAGCGACAAAGCCCTCTAGTGGACAGGAGCAAAAACACAGAACATGTGAGACAGCTATTCGTCCTGTTTTGAAGCTAACCTAGGTTTGAACGTGATCACAACCATTTCTGAACTATAACCACAAGTTTTATCATTCTAACCATACTGACAAACCAAGTATGCTACGCAGACGATAGCAAAATACTTATTTTCACCAAAACCATGATCTTTCCCTAAAAGACTTTTTTGTGCCTAAAGCTAACCATAGTGTTGCCACATCATAATGCCAATCTATGATTTTTAACCATTTGTCAGACCCGAAAACATTCCTATACGTGGTTCTGGGTCATAGGAAAACATATTTTCTCATACATACTGGAGGACATGTCAGTGCAGAATGGAGTTTTCAACCTTCATCCTTACCTGTACACGAGCCTCCGTCAGGTCTGTCCTCAGTGCCAGCTGTTCGCGGGCATAAACATCTGGGTAGTGTGTCTTCTGGAAAACCTTCTCCAGCTCCTCCAGCTGGTAGCTGGTGAATGTGGTGCGGTTGCGTCTCTTCTTGCCTTTGTTGCTCTCAGCTTCGCTTTTGTCCAGAGGACTGGAGAGGTCCGACCCCGGGCGCTCACTTGGCCCTTTCACGCCGGGTTCCTTCAGGTTCAGGTAGCTGCCTTCCATCCCAGGAGGGTTGACACTCGGGGGCAACTCAGACTCTGTCAGGCCGCTGTTGTCTTTTCCTGTATGTATACAATTAAGAAAGAAAGAGAAGGAGAAAGAGGTGTGAAAGGTTATCAGCTTGTCCTTTTAAAGGGGCACTAAAGAAACAGCTGGATAGTGTTTTTGTGGCTTCTTTAACAAGAGACTGGATTACAAACTGAGGGTGTGGTGTTTGAAAGAAGTGTGTACTAAAAGATGCTATGGGAAATACAGAGTCCAGGGTTTTTCAAGGTTGACCTACAGTAAAAACCATAAGTCAGATATTCCAGTCTATGTATCATCAATTTTGATCATTATTTTTAAATGTATCTCTTGTGATTTCCTCAACTTTATAGAAGTAAAACACTAAACCTCTACAGTAACCCTTTATACTGTGATGTGGATTCAT